>PVJA010010361.1:0-57453 GCA_004027025.1 Myocastor coypus
GAGCAGGGGGGCGCAGCGGGCTTACCCATGGCGGGTGCGCGGGCTCGGCTCCCAGCGGTGCGGTTGGGTCTGGGCTGGAAGAGCGGGTTTTCCTTTAAATGCTATTTGTTTCTTTTCTCTAGAAGCTTTTAGCATGTTCTTGTGCTGAATTTCTGGTATCTTAATTATTTTATGTCTGGGTGAGGTTTTAATTGGGTTGATGTTATTTGGAGTTCTATATGCTTCAGTTACTTGGATGTCAAATTGTTTCCCCATATTTGGGAAGTTTTGTGCTATTGCTTCTGCCTATATTCTTTTTATATCACTTGTATTGACTCACTCTTTTTTTTTTTTTTTTTTTTTTTTTTTTTTTTTTTTTTTTTTTTTTTTTTTTTTTTTGTCTTTTTTAGACAGGGTCTCGCCATGCAGCTCAGGCTGGCCTTCAGCTCATTTTTATTGCCCAGGCTAGTCTCGAACTCTCACTGATCCTCCTGCCTCAGCCTCCCAAGTGCTGGAATCACAGGCATGCACCATCACGCCCGGCTTTGACTCCCTCTTTCTCATTGATGCCTATCAGTCTTACATTGTTCATCTTTTTTTAAAAAATTATTTTTATTTTTCATGTTATGGCTGGCTCAGCCTGCTCCGGGGAGGCGCTGGCACAGCATGTGGTACTGGGGATTGAACTTTGATTCTTGTGGTTGCCTAAGCTTGCTTAAGGAGATGCTTTAGACCACTGAGCCATCTCACCAGCTCCACATTGTTCATCTTTACATCATCTTGCAGATGTTGAATTATTTTTCCTGCATCCTAGTTGTTTTTAAGAGATTTTTTTTTTTTTACCTTTTCACTAGCTGCAATGGTGTTTTTAAGGTGTAAAAAATCTATTTTCATTTTCATTGAATGAGTTATGCCAGGTTGTGATTGAGGTTTTAATTTTCTGTATAGCACTTTGAATCTGCTTCATGCGTTCTATTACTTTCCTATATTGCTCATTCAAGGATTCCATCACTTTTTTTTTTTTTTTTCTCTCTCCTCTATTTTTTTTTTTTTTTAATCAGTGTCTTCTTTAGAAGCACTTAGTGCTTCTTGGGCTGGGGACATAGTTCAGTAGAATAAGTGCTTGCCTGGTAAGTGCAAGGGCCTGCATTCAGTCCCTATTTCTGCCAAAAAAGCACTTAGTGCTTCTTTCATGATAGTTATCACTTCATTTTTTACTTTAGAAATTATTTCTGATCTTATTTCTTCTATATATTTCCATGGTTGTTTCTTTACTTCAGATGCTATTATTTCAGAGATTTCTGGTATGTGATTTCCAATTTCTTCTATGTTATTGTCTCCTGCATTTGTTGTGGATGGGCTCAGGGCCTCAGAGCGCATTTTGCTCCTTCTCTTTGTCATTTTGTATAGTCCCGCCTTCTTTGGTGTAGAGCTCTGGTAGAGTTCTTACCTTAGCATCAGATCTGGATCTACCGAGTTCTAACTCATCTAGATGGGCATGGGTTGGATCTGGCTGCTGATCTCCACTTCTTCCTGCTGCAGCCCTTGGAGGTGAACCTGCTTTGCCACTCCACTCTGGTAAGATGTTCTGCTTCTGGGTCAGCTGGGTGCGTCTTGTCTCTAGTCTCTCTGCAGGGAGTTCTGCGGTAGTTTTTTACACCGGGCATGTCTGATAGATGAAGTTCTACTCACATGCTAGGCTGTGTTACTGGGTCAAAAGAGTTCCTGGTGAGCCCAAGGCTGTCTCACTTGCATGCTGGGCCTGGCTGCTGGGTTGAACCTGATTTTCTTTTAAAACTTCTGTTTATTTATTTGGTACAGGGTCTCACTAGCAGCTTAGACTCCTAGTGATCCTCTTGTCTCAACCTCCCCAGTGCTGGGATTATAAATGTGCACCACCATGGCTGTTTTCAGTGGGTGGCACAGCTCATCTGGGTCTCTGTAGCCAGCACAGCATGCGGGTCTGGGAATTGAACCCAGGTTCTTGAGCTTGCTAGGCAGGTTCTTAGACCACCAAGCTATCTCCTCAGCCCAGCTCTGATTTTCTTAATTTCAAATGCCTGGTTTTCTTTTGTAATTTAGTCTCAAACTTTACATTTTAAAAGTCATTACTTTGGTTGTTTTGTTTTGGTGTGCATGTGTGGTGCTAGGGACCGTGCCCAGGGTTGGTGCTTGCCAGCCTTCTGCCACTGGATAACCTCTAGCCCTGGAACTTCTGCCTTTTAGATTCATTGTGGCCTATCTGGGAAGGAGCTATCAGAGAAAGCCTTCATTTGGAATAATTTTTCTTTCTGTTTTTGAGTTGTTAACATTTCCATTTGATTACTATTTTCCCTCTCTCCCTTCCCACCTTTCCTTCCACTCTTATTTTCACCTGTGCTTAAATTTTCCATGCTTTCATGGATGTTGTCCATCTTTTCACTCAGGTCTTTTCCATAGTAATCAGGATTAAAGTCTCCACTTGATCCAACATGTAAGCCATCTCTGCATTAAGGAAGAAGTACATTCAAAAATGGACTTGTAGAGGTAAGTTAATTTTTTATGTCACTTGTGAGAACTTTTTCTTCTTTGCAGCACTTATTATACATTCAGTGTTGCTTTTATTTTTTTCCTTTGGAATTTGGAATTGAATTTAGGGCCTTCACACAGAGCTATCCCCTCCCCTCCTGCCCTTTTTGAGACAGGGTCTCACTAAATTACTCAGTCTGGGTTTGAATTTCTGATCCTCCACCCCAAGCCTCCTCCTGTGTTGGGATTATAGGTGTGCATCACCACAGCAGGTGATTGTCAGTATTTTTGTTTGTTTGTTTGTTCCTGAGACAGGGTGTTGCTACCTAGTTCAGGCTGCCCTTGAACTCACTATGTAGCCCAGGCTGGTTTCAAATTCTTTATGATCCTCCCGCCTCAGGCTCCTGAGCGCTGGGATTACAGATGTGTGCTCTAAGCTTGACTATGTTCAATATTTTTCAGCAAGTGTCCTATTGTGTTCCTGAACTAGAGCTCAGTTGCTGAATAAATATTTCAATTCTAAATGTCCAGCTTTTTTCCTATTTTAATCTCTGAAGTTGGAATGTATTTAATAGTTGACCATCATGACATATGGGCATGTTTTTTTCCTTTTTCTTGACAAATACAAAAATGGTACATGTTAAAATTGATGGAATTTTAAATTTGAGGAAATACAGTATTACATAGATGACTTTACAGATTAATAAACTGATAGCATTTGATTTTTTTTTTTGCAGCAGTATGTTGAACTTTCTTGACAGGGAATAACACATGTCTGTATTTGAGATATTACATTTATATTTTAGAAATGAGCTAAATTATGTTACCTTTCAATTATGATACAAAGCGTGCCTCTACTCCTGTATGTGTAGTTTTATTTTCCCCTTTGTATTTCTTTTGACCATAAACTTTGTAGAAAAGTAATCACTCTATTCTTATTTTCTCTGTTATTTTCACAGCAACTAGCTGTAGGTATGTGGTGTTCTTATAGTGGCAATGCAATACTAGAAGCACGTAGAGAAACTGCTCAGGTGGCAAGTTGACATCGTGGCCCTCCCATTTCTTTAAAGGGACAAGTGTGTATAGACAAGAGCATTTCAAGGTCATAACACTGGCTATGATGGCAGGAGGAGGCTACAGTATGAAAAATTTCTTAACTCCTTATATTTAAAGTTTTATTTATGCTTATAGTAAATAATAATTTGTGTCTTAAATTTAGCAAGAATCCAGTTGTCTTTTTTTTTTTCCAGCAGTACCAGAAATAGAACTCAGTACCTTACACTTGCCATGCAGGCACTTATGCCACTGAGCTATCTCTCCAGCCCTTCCAGTTGTCTTGATTATAGTGTGTAGATATCAAAGAATTACTAAGCTTTACTCCTTTTTGGAAATAAAAGACTGATGAAATAATGATTTTTAAAAAGTGTGTTATTCAAAGCCACAGATTGCTTCAATTAATTAAGGGCAGAGAATTGTAGTTATATAAAATACATGTATGACCTTGACATGAAAAAAATACACTTGGGCCTTTAATGGATTTGTTAATTGTCTTTGATGTTATATCATAAATACCTTTAAATGGTGGGCTGGATAATTTGAGAAGTTAAATGTTCTTTCTCACTATCAACAGAACTTAGAGCTGTTCTTTGAAGACCTGTCATTTGCATGGGAAAATGGGGCCATGTAAAGAAAAGCATTTCTTTACATAGATTTAAAGTATCACATTTAATTGGGTCACTTCTTTTAGATACTGGAGTCAGCCATGTCCTCACATGCATCCTCTCATCTCTCCTCTGAGGGGAGAAGTTCTTTGACACAAGTATTTTCCCATCTCACTTTTCCTTTCATAGTGTCTAGGATTAAGCCCAGGGCCTTGTGCAGGCTAGGCAAGTGCTCTACCCCTGGGCCACATGCAGGGCCCCCTAGGTGTTCTGAGTAGACAGAGGGAAAAGAGGAATAAAATTGTGGCAGAGCAAAATGAGCACATTGAAGTCAAAGTTTGACAAGAGTATTGAGACAATTAAAGGGAGTCTTACCTGGCCCTCTCTAAAGCCAAATACCTACTGAACAAGTTCTTTCCTGTTTCCTTTTCGCTTTTGATGTGAAGACTAATCACTGGGCTCATTCTGGGGTCATTTGGCCTCGGGGATTGAACTCGGGACCTTGCACTTGTCAGGCAGGCACTTATGATGCTGAGTTAACTCCCTGTCCCTGGGGTCATATTTATTTGAGAACACTTATTTTTTTTCAATACGAGGCATGTATACTGAATCAGCAACAATCAAAATTAATATCCATGGTATATATTTTTATTTTATTTTATTTTTTCTTGTTTCAGAACTTTTGTTTGTTTGTTTATTTATTTTTATGGCTGGCTCAGCCTGCCCTGAAGGCAGGGGCTGGCGCAGCATGTGGTGCCAGGGATCGAACGGCGGTCCCTGCAGCTGCCTAAGCTTTCCTAAGCAGGCGCTTTAGACCACTGAGCTATCCTGCTGGGCCCCTATCCATGGTATATTAAGGCATTGGAATGAAAAGAAAATACATAATTAATTATAAAATTAATAAATATGCATCAAAATATTCATCATATCATTATCTATTTAATTATAATTAATACGTAGTCATAATCACATATTATTTCACAACCTTTGTTTATTCACTCATTTTTATGGCTGGCTCAGCCCGCCCCAAGGGCAGGACTGGCGCAGCATGTAGTGCCGGGGATCGAACCGCGGTCCCTGCAGCTGCCCAAGCTTTCCCAAGCAGGCGCTTTAGACCACTGAGCCATCCCGCCAGGCCCCCATAATCACATATTAAAAAGTTCATAATTTAATATAAAAGCTTCTGAAGGAGCAATGGGATTGACTGGGTATTGAAAGGTCTAAGTGTTTAGTGAATTTTTTATTTTTTAATTAATTAATTAATTAATTAATTTTTGATTTTTGAGACAGGGTCTCACTGTGCAGTTCAGGCTGGCTTTGAGCTCACTTTTGTAGCCCAGGCTGGTCTTGAACTCACAACGATCCTCCTGCCTCAGCCTCCCAAGTGCTGGGATTACATGTGTGAGCCACCACGCCCAGCTTAGTGAATTTTTTTAAATTTTATTTTTGTTTGGTAAACTTTTGTATGGTGTAGTTTACTTTGATTTCTGGTATGGAAGGAGTGAAAAGAAATTTGAAAGAACCTCATTAGAAATTTGTGGTGTTTTAGGAAAGCAGGTAAGCTTCTGGTAGCCTTGGGGGTTTGGAGTACAAGGATATAGGGTAATAAAAACTATATCAAATGTTTTAGAGTACATAGAGAATCTGCCAGAAATTCTTGAAAATATTGTACCAGAAAATCTACCTTTTTCCTTATATTTAATAACTTTGAAGTATAAATCTAATGCCTAGTGAATGCATATACATCAACATTTATAACAAAAGTGAAAAGGAAACAGGAAAGAACTTGTTCACTAGGTATTTGATATATATGGAGTGGTCTTTGAGGTTGGCTAATGAATATTTTAAAGAGATTTCAAAAGGATAACACTTATCAAAACATGACACCGTAAAGGTGGAGAGAATTTAAAAGACTAATCACTAAATATTGTGTCATGACTTCAATTTTTCCTGAATGTATAAGAATGTATTAAAAATAAATGGTAAAGTTCTATGGCTTTAATGAGGGTTCATTCAGAGCAGTGCAAAAAAAAAAAAAAAAAAAAAAAAGATCCCTTTTGTGAAATATGGAAACCATCTTGAGTTAAACAAATGCCAGAAAAAATTATAATTGTAAAAATGAGATGTTGACTATCGTTATTACAGTGGCTGTGTTGTTTCCAATAACAATTTGGCGTTTTATTTAGTCTGTAACAATCTACAATTGAAATATAAAATAAAGATTTTTCTTTTATTTCCCTCTGAAGTTCTGTGCCAAGCTAAGCAGAACTGAATGAAACATCTGTGGATGATTAAAACAAGCTTTCCTATGGGGTTTTGAAGAGAAAGTAAACATGGATTTTATCCATAGTCAACAGCATTTACAAATGTAAAGAGAGGAAGCTACTGAGTTTTTGAAGAATGAGCTGCTAGAAAGGAAATAGAAGGATGGAAGGGCAGATGGCGATAATCAGTTCCATACGGCAAAAGGCTTCTATTGAAGGGAAAAAAATGACAGTGAGCTGCTGTGGTGGGGTGATATTTTATTGAAGCAATCTTGAGTCTTGTGTCCTCTCTTTGTCTCTCTAGAACAGTCCCACCTCAGGAAGCCAGACAAATGCAACTCATAGACAGAGGGAGGTTTGCTCTGGAATCTGTGGGTCCTCCTAAGCAGGGTGCCCTTCTGGAAGGATGTTGTGGGCCGGTGGGGCTCCCACTGGATACCCTCGCTTCTCTTCTACTTGGAACTTGAAATTCTGCAATCCTCCCCACTTTACTTTATGGAGGGCCAGCTGTAGTTTCCTGACTTGTAGAGGCTGCATTGGGTACATGGTGGACAACACTGATTTGGCATCAAACTGGCCTCAAGTTCCCTCACTTACTAGCTGTGTGTACTTGGAGAATTAATGAAAGTTTCCATGCCTCATGTTTTTCTCTACAAAATGAAGGTAACTATAGTACCATAGTTCCCCTTATGTGTAGAAGACACATTCTAAGACCTGCCCCAGTGGTGGCCTGACACTCTACATATATATTATGTTTTTTCCTATACATACGTACCTAGAATAAGACAAATTTATACATTAGGAGCAGTAAGATATTAACAATAAATGGCCAAAAGGAACAACCATAAACACATCCCATGCTGAGTGTTGTGTAAGTGTGGCCTATGTCTTCTGCCGGGCATGGGTTGTGTGTCCAGCATGGCTGTGCCCAGAGGGACAGAGTTGGGCAGTGAGAGATGTCAGTGCTCAGAGTGGCAGTTCAGAACTCAGGTCCTCTATACTTCTGGAATCTCTCGTTGATATTTTTGGACAGCAGTTGACCATGGGGAACTGAAACTACACATCATGGAAGAACTGTGTCCCACTGGTGCAGCCTAGAGGTAGATTTTTTGTAAGGATTCAAAGGAGTTAATCCTTCTAAATGGATTAAAATGAGGCTACCAGAATTCCCTGAAGAGCAATAAAGATGCACATTCCAGGGTCTCATCCCAGACTGCCTGGAACGGAATTTCTGTACTGTCTTGATCACAAAACGCTAGCAATCAATGGTTTCCAATCATTTACCTCCATGCTGAGTTGTCCACATATTTAGCAATCTCCATGTACAGCCGGTCTCATAGAGCATACCATTTTTAAACACACACAAGATAGGCACGGAAAGTGTGAGATTAAAAAGAGAAACACAGACTAAAAGTTGGGACTTCTTCTTGCATATCTCAGTGGGTGAGAACTCAAGGTGTGGTGGGCAGAAGGGAGATGCTGAACTCCACCAGCTCAGATCTCTAGCCAACAACGTAAGCCCAGAGCTTCGGCCGTCAGTTTTGTCATCCCTTGCAGAAGTGCCAAGGCTCAATGTAAAATCGTGTTTCCGGTTCCCTGCAGTTTGCGCTGCAATAACATTTTTGTTTGCTTTCATTCTTTGTGCTTTTAACATTGCCAACCAACTTGCTGTTTGTAGTTGTGGCCTTGACAGTGTTCAGAACCCTCCGTTCTTAGCCGCACATGTGTGTAGCTTTTTCAAAGTTGCAGCGACCTTGTTGCATTTCGTTGTTGAGAAAGGTCTCGTGGCCATTTTATTTCAGGTTTTTTAATCCTAGTTCCGACATCCTGCCTTGGCGAATGCTGTCTGGGCTGCAGAGGTGTTCATCTTCTTTTGTTTCCTCTCAAAGCCTTTTCTAGCTTTATAATTATCGAAGGTGGCAACAGCTCTTGAGAACACACTCTGTCACCTTGAAATCAAGTGGGTTTTAGTTGAAAATCCAGGCAAGGTCTTAAAGACATTGTTTCTTTCAGTTATGAATGGAACATGACAGTCCTGGGTTATGATGATATTTAGATGACGGAGTCCCATTACTCTGGATAATGTGGGATGTTGACATTTTATTCAAACATGTAATCCTTGTCACCGAGTGTGGGCAGGAGAAGGATTGCTACCTAGAAGAGGTGCAGCACAGGCTGGCACTACAGAGAGATGACATGAAGCCTTAAATAATAGCAGTAATTATTTCCCACTTGTTGTCATGTCACTTTTACAGTTCCAGCGACACCTCAAGGTACTGTCTTTATGATCTGAAGTGGTTGCTGAGTCTCTGAGTGATGTTGAGGGCCTGTCTCATTATACAGATGCATTAAGGACATGTTAGCTTTGATGATATGGTTATTCAGGTAGAGTAGTTGATTTATGGGTCCTTAGGAGCCTTTCCTTTGTATGTGTGGTGCAGGGATTGAACCCAGAGCCGTCATACTGAGATATACATTAAAAAAATTAAGAGAAGTTCTTGCTAAACTGTCCAGTCTGAGCTCAGACTGGGAATCCTCTTACATCAGCCTTCTAGTAGAATGATATTTTGTCATTAGAACTGCACCGCTGAATTATTTCTAGATATACTTACTTGCTTTTGGGCTACAGTGAAATTTTTATTGACACAGTCAATATATTGAAGCTAGAAGAATAATTGGTTTTAAAAAATTCTTAAAAATTTAAAAAAAAACTTATCTATTTAATTATTTATTTAGTTGATATAGTGTCTCAACACACAGCTTGGACTTGTAGTGATCCTCCTGTCTCAGCCTCTCCAGCACTAGGAATACAGGTGTATGCCACCACACCTAGTTTCAGTGGCTAGCATGGTGTGTTCCTGGGGTTCCAGGTCTGGCACAGCATGTGGTACCAGGGATCAAATCTGAGTCCTTATGCTTGCCAACAGGTGCTTAGACGACCAGGCTCTCCCCTCAGTCCAGAAAAAAATAGCTTCTACTTACTAATACCAACTTGTGGTAAAGTTTAACAACAGCAGTATGGTGATACACACTGATGTTTATTTAGAGCAATCTAAGAAGAGGGTTGTTACTGAATTTGAATGTGTATGTTCATCCATGTTTCATCTACTGACCTACAATTTATAGATCATTTGTATACAATAAAATATTCAGAGAAGTTTAGAGAATTCAAATCTTTCAAGGCTCCTGGAGGAACATGGTGAAAATCTAGGATTGGCTATGTCTTGTCTTCTCTCCTTAGAAATCACACAAGAGAGCAACAAAACATGAAGTCAAAAGCAGGATGGGGGGAACCCTCAGTCTGAGGGATGAGCCTTTGAGATCTCTGGGTAAAACCTTTCCAGATCCAGGCAGTCACAGGCCATGGACAAAGGTTCTGTGGTAGACCTGAGATTATGGGATGGAAGAAGAGAAAGGCCTGTGGGCTTGATGGTAGTGGAGAGCAGGAAGAATGGCATGAGGCAGGGAGGAGGAGCAGGCAGGAGCTCGAGCAGGGGGCACTATGGGCCAGAGCAAGCTGCTCCTATATTCTTACAATAGTAGGCAACCCTGTGGCACTGCAGCAGGCATGTGGCAGGGTTTAATTCGCTCTCTGAAGGAGCCCTTTGTTACGAGGACAATTGGTGAAATCTGAAGAAGGCCTGTGGGTTAGGTAATAAAATTGTGTTGATGTTAACTTCGTGATTTTGATAACTCTGTTTATGCCAGGGAAAGTTCTTGTTTTGAGAAATACATCTGGAAGCGTTTGGGAGTGGGGAGTCTGAGCCTCAAATACTTCATGTGTGTATGTGTGAGGTGGGGAGTGGTAGGCAAAGTAGTGTTGACGCTTTTTCTGGGAAATCTAGGAGCAGGATACACAGGGATTCTTGGTTTTAGTTCTTGCATGATTGCGATTTTTCTCTTAGGTCTGAAGTCATTTCACAATGCAAAGTTAGAAAGAACCGGAGCTCATGCTGAGTTGCATGAGGAGTGTGAGTGGAGAAGGAAGGGAACCAGGAAGAGAGCAGGACAGCAATCTCGCGGAGCCAGGACAGGGGTGTGGATGGAGGCAGAGGCAAAACGCCTGGAGAAAAGTGAGAAGAGTTAGTGTGCATCAGAGTCAAGATGTACATTCGCTCTTGGGCTTGCGAAGAAATGTACGGTTGGTGAAGGAAGGGCATGCCATGGGGCCTAGGGCTGGCTCCAGGGCAAGGGGAGGCTGTCTGCCGGTCTTGAAGCTCTTACTCTGCCTAAAGATAATTAAACTTGAGTCAGTCATAGGAGAATGGGGATACACCATGGCGATGTGATGTTTAAGGAAATGAATCTGATACACAATCTTATTGTATGGTTTCTCTTATGTGAAAATCCAAAATTATAAATAAAGGGCAAATATCTTCTTGATTCAGTTTTGGTAATTTATACTTTTCTAGGAATCTGTTCATATCTTCATGATGCATAAAACATAAAAAGTAGGTTAGTATGCTGAGCTGTAAAAGGCTCAAATCAACAGCTTCCAACATTGCCAGTTTTGCCAGTAACCCACTGCAATTATGGAACATTTGACAATGTATACAGCTACTTTCTCTTAGATCAAAGAGAAGAAATCTGTTGTACCAATAACTATTAGAAAATTTATCATGTCTACACCCTGTGCCCTGTATAACTATGAGGACAACAATATGCATTGTATCAATTATTGTGAACATACTACTAACATGTTTTGAAACTGTCACATTGTAATTTCTTATTAAAAGTAATTAAAAAATAAATAAAAAGCAAAGTAAAAACAAGGTTGTAGGAATCAGGAAAATAGATCTTTCTCACAGGAAAGGGGATCAAGAAATGGAGGGAAGGCCAGGGAGACAGCTCAGCAGACTAAGTGCCTGTTTGGGCAAGTACACGACCAGGGTTTGATCCCTGGTACCGCATGCCACCCTGGCCCTGCCCCGAGGCACACTGAGCTGGCCCCCAAGTACAGGTGTGGTGGCGCATGCTTGTAATCCCAGTTCTGGGGAGGATGAAAACAGGAGGATCACTACCAGTCTGAGCTGGGTAGTGAGACCCTACACGCACGCACATGAGAGAGAGAGAGAGAGAGAGAGAGAGAGAGAGAGAGAGAGAGAGAGAGAGAGAGAAGAAAAGATGGAGGAGAGTGAGGGAAAGAAGGGGAAGGGCATGAAGAAAGAATTGAGAGTGCCTTCTGCATGTGCACTAACAAGGGCTATGAGCGCCATGTACTGCAAAAAAAAAAAAAAAAAGTAAACAAAAAATGTAGATGAAGGCAATTGGGTCCCTTGCAGTTCTGATCAATGAGCTTTTGCAGAACTTTACTTCAAAATCTGATGAAACAGAGGCTTTGAGTCCCAGCAGGGCTGGTGAATTCTGCTGTTTCCCTGGCAGAGTGTCCTGCTTGCAAAGTGCATCCCCCTTGTTGCACCAAGCAAGGGGGTGCTGAGCAGCCAGGCTGTGCTCTGCCGTGCAGCTTGGGGTGGCACCTCACTGGTGCCAGTGCATGGAGAACATGCCGGGAGCCTTGCTACATGGGAAGCCTTCTGGAAAGCAGATATTTAAGCTATGAAGGCGATGAAGGCTGGCTGAAAGAAACCCATCCAGTATGGAAGTAACCAAATGATTCTTCCTCTCTCCCAGAAATAATCTCCATTGAGAATTGGGTGTTTTTCTTCCAGCGATCTGTGCCTGCACCCCGATTTCCAGCTCTCTCTTCTGTACATGTATGTAACATAGTTTAACTTTTTTGTTGTTGTTGTTGTTTCAAATTTTAAAAATGAATTAGTCACCTGTTGTCCTGTAACAGATTTCCTGAAGATATAGGCAGGTTAGGATGACATTTATTATTTCACAGCCCTTAGGCTCAGCTGTCACTGTAATTTAGCTGGATGTCCAGTCTCACAGTGCCGCATGAAGCTGCACTCTAAGTGTTGGCCAGAGGTGTGCTCTCACCAGAAGGCTTGACTGGGAGGCCCTGGCTCCCAGGGCACTGCTATGGTTGCTGGCAGGATTCAGTTCTCTCCGAGGCTCTTGAGACCCAAGACCTCAGTCCTTTGCTACCTACTGGCCAAAGACCTCCCTCAGTTCTTCGTGACTCAGGTCTCTCCATCCAGCAGTGCACATGCAATATGACATATGGCTCCTCTCTAGGGAGTGAGTGAGCCACCATCTCTTTTTCTGTGATTAGTCATAGAAGTGCTATCCAGTGACTTGTGCCATGTTCCACATGTGTCCTGCCCATACGAGGAGGGCATCACACAGGAATGTGCATGTGGAACTCACAGGCGCCACAGGTGAGACTGCTGCTGTGCGGGCCATGGTGTGCGTACATGACGCAATGTCATTTCTCACTTACTAATTTGCTTTCATATTCGTAATACAGATCTGCCTGAAGTTTTTTTTTAATTTGTTTTTGGTATTTCTTTACATAGATATGCCACAATTTACTTAACAATTGCTCAACAACTAAAAGTTAAGTTGCTTTTATTATTTGTACAGAGAATATCACAATACTTCTTGGATATTAGCATGATTTTTAGAAATGTATTATTGAACAGAAAGTTTGAATATTCTTCAAGGTAAATCCTGAGGGGATTTGACTGCCCTTGTCAGGTACAAAAGTTACATTTTTTGTTATATAGGTCTTGCTTTAACTTGGCCTTAAACATCCAGCAGAAAAGTTTAACTATGAGGCATAAAAAGTGAAGCCAGATAAGTATGCTGAGCTGTAAAAGGCCCAAGTCAACAGCTTCCAACAATGCCAGTCCTGCTGTTAACTCACTACTATTATGGAATATTGGACTATGTATACAGCTACTTTCTCTTAGCTCAGTAAGAAGAAATATATCAATAGTGTTTAGAAAAGTTATCATATCTGCATCTTGTACTCTGAACAACTACTATGAAGACAACACTATGCATTGTATTAATTATTGTGGTTGCTTTACTAATGTGTTTTGAAACTGTCTCATTGTTATTTCTTATTAAAGGTAATAAAATTGGGGGACCACCCACTCGGGGACCCCTTCCTGTCCCTCTCTCGGATAGAAGCTTTCTTTCCCTCAATAAATATGTTCTGCTCGTAAAAAAAGTAATAAAATTATTTAAAAAGTTTGAATATTTTAAAATTTGATATCACTAGATTATCTTTCAAGAAGCTTGTTTCAAGTTTATAATTTATTTCAAGAATATCAGATTTGCTTTTCCCAATGCGCTCGTCTGTACTAGATGCTAACTATCATTGCCAAGCTGTTAAGAGTAGCATTTCAAGCTGGGCATTGTAGTGCATGCGTGTAATCCTAGTACTCTGGCAGGCTGAGACAGGAGGACTTCAAGTTTGAGCCCCAAATGGGCAATTTAGTAACTCAGTAAAACCCGATTTCAAAATGAATCAAAAGGTCTGGGAATGTAGCTTGGTGCAAAAGAAGAAGTAGAAGAAATTGGAATTTCATTGTTTTAACTTTTGTTTCATTTATTCTTGAAATTGAATAAATATTCATATACTTATTTCTCATTTTTATATCATT
Source organism: Myocastor coypus (assembly GCA_004027025.1). Classification (NCBI taxonomy): domain Eukaryota; kingdom Metazoa; phylum Chordata; class Mammalia; order Rodentia; family Myocastoridae; genus Myocastor; species Myocastor coypus. Next base: position 13,930 of record PVJA010010361.1, read on the forward strand.
TTTTCTAATTTCCTATTGTTTCTGGTCTTGCTCTCTGTCTCTCTCCCTTTTCTTCTCCTATGCTTGGAAGAATTTATGTAACAAGTCTGGCTGGAATCAAGACTCATGGTAATCAACTCCTATAAATTGCAGCCTCTGGCTGCCCAAGCCCTGAGTCAGGTTCATTTCTTCCCAAATCTGTACTGGTTTCCTGTTGCTATTGTAACAAATTAGCATAGCCTCAGTGGTTAAGTGGTACAGATATGTTCTCCTGCAAATCTGTAAATCAGAAGTCATAAGATGAAAGCAGGCAGGGACGGATCTTTCTGGAGTCTCCAGGGGACTCTTTTCCTGTCCAGCCCAGTCCCCTTCCTCTTCTTGACTCTGGAATAGCACCAACTCTCTCTCTCCGTGTCTCACCCTTCTACCTCCCTCTCCCAGGGAAGGGTAAGGGTTCCAGCTCAAGATCACAAGTGAATTTTTTCATATACAGTCATATTTTTTCATACAAATTTCACATATGTACTGGTTTTGAGGATTAGAATTTAGGTATACTGTGAGCATGTAGGAGTTATTGAATCTATACATCATCTAACATATGATCTGATTTTCTGTATCTCCTCTTCCCACATATCACCTCTCAGAAGGCATCATTTTTCTTCCATTTCCCTCCCTTCCTTCTTTTCCTCTCTCCATCTTCCTTCCTTCCTTCCTTTCTCATTTACTGCTAAATTCTCATCCTAAAAAATAGTGCTTGGTATATTAGGTGGTCAGTTGATATTTCTCAATGAATAGAAGAATGAATAAATTAATGAATTCACCTGAACTGATGCTTCCTGGGGTTAGATCTTCAACTATTATATTTATTGTATGGTTATTAGTATATTTGTGTTTTATATATTTCCTTGAATTTTTTTTTTTTTTTTTAATTTTGGGCAGGGTCTCACTATGCAGCTTGGACTTGCGGTGATCCTCTTGTTTTCAGCCTCCTAGTACTGGGATTACAGGCATGTGCCACCATGCTCAGTTCCAGTGAACAGGACTGGGTCTGGCGTGGCATGTGGTGCCATGGATTGAACCCCAGTCCCTGTGCGTACCCAAGCAGGCACTTAGTCTGCTGAGCTCTTTCGCCTGCCCTTTATTTCAGATCATTTTTGTTAGCCTAAAAATCATTCATTTCATCTAGACTATTAGTTTTATTGCAACAAAAAGAAATATTATTCATATTTATAGTTTCTCCCATATTTATGAGTATGGAACATTTTCATTTCTTTTTTTAACACCATTTTCAATCTTTAAGTGTTTGAATTTTATTTCTTATTGTCTTAGTTTAGTACTCAGTGATGATTAGTTGTTTTTTTTCTTGGCATTGGAGATTGAACCCAGTAATCATTGAACTATATCCCCAGCCTTTTTATTTTTTGAAAGGAATGTCCTACTAAGTTGTCCAGGCTGTCCTCAAATTTGTAGTCCTCCTGCTTCAGTCTCCTCAGTAGCAAGGTTTAGAAGCACAGTTCGTTGTGCCCAGATTGTTGGTGTTATAAAATGACAGATATTAATTTTATTTTCGGAGGCACTCTGTTTTCACTCCTACTTTACTGTGATTAACTTTGCTTTTATTTCTAATTTTTAGAACTGTATGGTTTCATTTCCTCCTTGACTTTTTAAAAATGGAGGTAGCTTTCTTCAAGTGCTACTAGGACACTCATTTTGCTATGTTATTCTTGTCATCTAACTCTTTAAAAAGCCCTTTTTATTATGAAAAATTTTAAACATATACAAAGTTGAGAGGTTAGAATAATGAAAGCCTAGTTTAGCCTACCAGCTTCAACACAGATGGTCTATGTTGTTTATCTATACTCCTGCAGCCCGCTAGATTATTTTAAAGAAAAGACAGATATATTGCTTTATCTGTCATTACTCTATTTGCATGTCTAACACATTTGAACTCTTAAGTAAACATCAGTATTTCTAAATGAAATAGTAAAACAAAATCCCCCCTTATCTCATGAATATCTTTTAATAGTAGATCTGTTTGACTCATTATTCAAGTAAAGTCCATATGTGGCATTGGGTTGAAGCATCTCTTTATTGCTTCCTCTTCCTCCTCCTCCTCTTCTTCCTCCTCCTCCTCTTCCTCCTCCTCCTCTTCTGTCTGATTCTATTTTTTTCTCATAAGAGAATGATGTATTTGTTCTATAGTATGTCCCAGTTAGGGACTTGGGTGACTCCATATTCATGGTGTTCTTTAACATGTTCTTCTATCCATGTATTGCTTGTTCGCTGATAGTTTGATTAGACTCAGATTTGAGTTGAAGAATTCTCTTGTAGGTAGTATGATGTGCTACCATAGACCAGAAGGGCCACAGGGTGTGGTTGTTTCTTTTCTTAGAACACTAACTCTGATCAGTAAGCTCAGCTGTTTCCAGTCTGCTCCATCTTTTCAGTGTGTGTTTGCATGTGTGTGTATTACTGGGGTTGACCCTAGTGTCTTCACATGAAGGTACATCCCTAGCCACTTTTAAAAAAACTAATTTTAATGAAAAGAAATATCAATGAGACAGTTTCATAACAGGTTAATAGGACAGCTCCAATAATTAATACATTGCATATTGTTGTCTTCGCCTTTGTTTAGAGTACAAGATGCAGACTTGATATCCTGTCTACACACTATCAGTACAAATCTTTCTTCTCACTGAACTAAGAGAAAACAGCTGCATATATAGTCCAATAGTCCATAATAGTAGTGGGTTATCAGCACAACTGACTATGTCAGAAGCTGTTGACTTGAGCCTTTTACAGCTCAGTATATTTTTATGGATTTACTTTTTATACCTTATGGTTTAGACTTTTCTGCTGGATGGTTAAGACCAAGGTAAAGCAAACCTATCTAACAAAAAATGTATCTTTTGTATCTGACACGGTCTTTCAAGTCCCCTCAGGATTTACCCTGAAACCATGTACAGCTGTTTATAGATCTCTTGACAGTGTCAGCCGTCTGGATGAGTCACAGCCATTGCTTGACCAATTTGCTGTCCGTGAAAGCCTTTTTTGTATTTTTCATTTTGAGAGAGGATCTCACTAAATCGCTAAGCTTCTTGGACTGTGGTCAAACCATCCTTTATGATGTTCTTCCCCAGTCTTGCCTAATGATTTTAGCATTCATTCACAATCCCTGTCCAGATATTTTATTTCATTAGGGATTGTCAGAATGAAGAGTTATATTCTATTATTTCTTCATATGAGCTCTATATTTACCCTGAAAGAGATTTCGTAGAGAAGGAAAGGATGAATTCTGAATTCAGGAATACTTTCATTTACTTTTTTATTTTCATTTTTTAAAATGAGTTCATGATCAACAGGCCACTTTTCGAATGTTATTAAAGTGCATATATTTTAATATTGGCTGTATTCCACTCTATTGTGGCTGTATGTTTTAGTGTACACACCGCCCCACCTCTGACCAGTGGATGTGCCTTTGTGTTGACTCCTAGGTCTTCGTGTGACTCCTAAGACCCTCACAGTCTCTGACAGCCACCTAGCTTCCTGGGATAACTAGACATTTGAGGCTTAATACCTATAATTTCCTCCATATTTGGAATCTGCCATTTCTCTCAAGAAATTTTCAGTTCTTATTAGTGAGCAATGTTGTTAATTTCTAAATAGTGATAATAACAATAATTTTATTCTTAGACATTGAGTTATTTGAAAAAATGTTTTCACATTTCTAAATGGTTAGGGTTTTGGCTTTGCACTTGATATTAATTTCTTTATTTTGTTGCCCTGTGCTCAGAGAGTGTGGCTATATAATTTTCTTTATGATTCACCATTGGACTAATTAATTTTTTTAATGTGCACTTGAAAATAATTCTATAGAACTATTGAATCAATGTTAAATTGGTTTTACACATACTTATTTTTGTTATTCTATAGAATTTTGACAGAAATATATTAAAAGCTATTACAATGTTTTGTCAAATTTAGAATTTCCTTTTTGTCCTGTTTTGAGACAAGGTGTCACGTGTAGTTTGGGCCTTGGACTAACTATGCAGTCTACATTGCCTTTGAAGTTGCAGCGTGCCTTCTGTCTGTGCCTCCTAAGTACTGAGGCTGCAGGCACACACCCTGTGGTTGGCTAATTGTTTTATTTCTAAAAACATATTTTAGTGTACTTATTTGGAAAGGGCATTATTTGGGCTTATGCAGTATTAGTATCTAGGTAGGAAATACAATTAATCTCATTTGGAAGACGGTTGGTTTTAAGCAATATAAAAGTAAACCTTCTCCTCTTTATTAAGGGTTAGACTTTACAGATCCTGCACATACATTTTTGTTTTTATAGGGAAGGGTTTGGATTTTTCTGGTAGCTTCAGGAGGAATTCAAGATGTTTGCTTTTGGGAGTTGGATTGCTCGTTAGTAATTTAGCCATTAGTGAAATGCAAATAGTTGAGGGAGTAAATGAAAACTTATTGGACCATGGTCATTGTAATTATTGTCAGTGCTACAGATTTTTCATTTCATGCTGCTCCTTGGTAATGTGGTGTTCTCTAGAAAGCAAAGCCATTTGCAAAGTAGGAGTGTGATCAGGATACCTATGGTTTGTGGCTTTTCTATCCCTGAATTGTGTGGAGTTACAACAGTGTCTATGGTAGGAGGGCTTGGTGTGCTAGCTATCTGCATACCTCAGGGGAAGGCCAGTCGCCCTTGTGCAAAGATGGGATGTGTCATAGGTGAGGTGCATGTGACGTTTCAACACACAGGCTGGGGCCTAGCAGAGACAGCCTGCCACCTAGGAGGCTCTTTCCATTTCGACTGTTTAAAAATACAATTTCACACATTCTTTCATTTTATTAATGAAATGCTATGCTTCAAACCCAGGGGCCTGCCTGCCAGGTGGAGCTGTAATTATGCTTGGCCAGTCTGCAGCTGTGCTTACTTATAAAGCTTTAACTGAAGAAAATAGAATTCAAGTTGCTTTTATGCATCTCATAATATTTCCCTAATTCAGTATGTTTATATGGCAGTTAAATAATTTCTAAAGAGATTAGTGGCATTAATTTTTTTTCCTTTGGCCACAACATTAAAAACTTAGTGCTAAAAATGATGTATTTTTTTGGTTATCCTCCTATAAAACTAAGCCTAAAATTCTTCTGCTTTTGTTTTGAAACAGTATTCTCTCTCTCCCTGTCTCTCTCTCTCCTTCTCTCTCTGTCTGTCTCTTTCTGTGTCTGTGTCTCTGTGTCTGTGTCTCTGTGTCTGTCTGTCTGTCTCTGTCTCTCTGTCTCTGTCCCCCATTATTTACAATGCCCAACTACTTACCAGTCAGGCTGGCTCTGACTGTGGCCTAGATGCATGGTCCAGGTGTTTTTCACCTCTGACGGCTGCAGCCAAGTCCAGTTGCACTTTCGCTTCCCTCAGCTGCTATGGTGACTTTGGGTATGGATTTCTGTTTCCCTTCAACAACACATTCTACACACAGCTGGACTCATCTCCTAAGGTAAATCAGGCTGTGCCTTTTCTCACCCAAAAACCTACTTTACTGTCTCCTCTCGATTTGAGTAAAATCTGGAGTTGTTGCCATGGTCCATCAGGCTTGACTCTGCTTAGACTCCTCTGGATCACCTGCACCCCAGCTGCACCAGGCATCCTGCTGGTGCCTGGGCCCGGCATGCATGGGCTCCCCTTGGTCCTTGGCGCAGGTTCTTCCTGCCAGCTGGCATGCCTTTCTGCATGAACATGCATGGTTTATTCTCTTAGCTCACTCAGATCTTTGAGCAGATTTCATCCGGTCACAAAGACTTTACAAGTAGCCCTTCCCACACCTGATTACTGTCTCCCTCTTCAGCTGCATTTATTTACTCTTAGTGCTTACTGTACAATGGAAGTCTGAGAACACATAGATTTGATTGTGTTTGTGTTACATTTTTGTGCCTAGAACAATACTGGCTGCATTGTAGGTCGATGTAATCACCATGGGGGTGGTGTTTATTTTATTTGAAAAATTTATTTATTTATTTTTGTGAAGGGTCTCACTACACACTCAGACACATAGCGATTCTCCTCTTTTCAGTTTCCCTAGTGCTGGGATTACAGGTGTGTGCCACCATGCCCGGACTTCATTGCAACCTCAGCATGCCCAGGGGTGGGGCTGGTGCGACATGCGGTGCCCAGCCCCTGTGCTTACCTAAGCAAGTGTTTAGTCTGCTGAGCTATCTTGCTGGCCCTCATGGGGGTGGTATTTGGGTGGGGGGCTTTAGAGGTAATTGGATTTAGATGAGGCCATGGAGGTGGAACACCTGAACTGGTATTAGTATGCAGATAAAGGAGTGAAGCGATCAGAGATCTCTCTTTGCCAGGTCAGGATTCAAAAACAAGCTGGCATTTTCAGAATTTGAAGGAAGTTCTTGCACTTTTTCAGAAGAATGGCTTTAGGCATTAAAGCTTATAGCCATCAGGATCTGAAGTGCTCCTACCGATATATATATATGGGCAAAGCATCTTTTAAACTTGGATTGGCCTGAGCCCACTTGCTCACAATGAAGTGGGCGATGAGAAGCAGCCTTCAGGAGGCGAGAGAGGGCCTCATCCTGTGAAGGTGCTCAGGGTCGCTTCCACCACAATGGACTGATGAGAATAGGCTGAAGGGCCAGGCCAGCTTCGAAGTGGAGGGAATCAGAGTCTACCTCTTGACCAAGGAGTGCCAAGGCTGCACTACAAAAGATGACTACACTGCCCTGACCATCTCAGGAGGCAATATCCCCACCAAGGCATCCTGAAAACCTGTCGTAATTTTATCAGCAGTAGGGACAGAGAACTTCCAGAGACGATGATGGAAAGGACCCTTCTGAAAATACCTGTAAACTGGATATTGAAGAAAAATGTATCCTTGGAGTTGTGCCCTTTCCTCTAGCAGGGCCATTAGGTCCCAGAGTCTCTGCTGTCTCATGAGGATGATGGCACTCGTAACACTTTTAAAAGAAAGAAGAAAAATTAGACTGTGGAATTGTGCAGGTGTCTCCGTATTTCATTAAGTGTGTTGCTTGTGTTTGTATTTTGCCACAGGATTTTTGAAGAAGCTAACACACCATTTGTCACCGGGTAACTTGGACAAAAGACAGGAGAGCAATCATTACCATTCCTTTCCATTAGGACAGAATTCAAGGTAATATTACCTGCATTACTTATACATGATCTTGCCATGTCCAATAAATCTAAAAACGGAGAATTGACCTGTTAGGGGATAGTAGTCTTTAAAATTGAAAAAGCAATAACTATAGAGCTGGCTTTAAATTTATGATTTCTCCTTCATATCAGGAATACTCCCAGCACAGTTTTAGGCACACAGAGAACACTGAATAAATTTTTGCAAACGTTGAGCTGTTTGATCTATGAAAATCAGCTTTTTTATTTCTAGACATTAATGGGGAAGGGATGAAATACTGATTACTGTACTTGTAGAATCCTACTGGGTGCTATCTAATTTACAGGCATATACCAACAATAGGAATATCACATACATTTAGCTATGGTTTAAACTTTGTACTGTTCTCATTTTTAATTTTATTGTATTCCACTCCCATGTTTTAAATTTTCCTACCCTATTCTGTCTCCCCTCGCCGATCCTCCACGGGTTGGCAGGACACTCTGCCTGAAATTGCTGAGTTGACAACTTGCTCCGCTGTGATCATGAAATTCTGATCTTTCCCCTCACGAGAGAGCTTTTTGTGCGTTCCGAGCCCATCTGCTGCACATCCCCATCTTGCCTCTGAAGTACGTCCCAGACACGGGACAGATGTGGTCAAAACTATTTACAGCCAGGGTGCACAGGAGCGTTCATACTGAGCAAGTGGGAAGCCAGGCTGGATGCACAGCAAAGTTTCTGTTTGACTTGCCTGTCATAAACAATGAGGTCACAAGAGTAAACGCTCCACAGCTGGCTGTCTGGGTTCTTACTTGGATGGATGTTTTTCTGGAAAGAAAGAAAGTAGCCATGTGGATCCCTGAGCATCACATTGTCTACATAATTATAACAATCTCTGAAAGGCCAACAAGAGATTGGTAAGGTTGGCTCTCTGGGTAGGCTTCACGCTCATGATAGGTGAGCAGTCACTGTATTTGAATTGGCTCAGCATAGGTGAACTGAAGCGTTTGAATATTTCAGTAAAACAGAGGAATACTTATAACAGGAGCAGGTGTGTAATTATTAAGTTCATAGGTTTCAGTCTTGACTTACTACAAGAAAATAGTTGTTTTAGTTGCCTCTGAATATAGATTGTTTTCCTTCTTAACCTGTAAGGCCTTTTCTTAGGATGTCATTTAATTAAAAAAGAGCATGTCACTCTCAGAACAATTTCTTGCTATTCAATTTAATAATAAATCAGGGGACAAAAGTGTCAACTTAGCTATCTTCTATGCTTTAACCAAACATGCAAAGAGTTTTAACTTTACTGGTAACCATTAGCCATGAAAATATAATTCAGTTCAAGGTAGAAAAAAATCAAGAATTATAATAATGGGCTTGAATATGTGTTAAAACATATGAATTTTTCTTGAAATGTGTTTGCGTTAGGGATAATCTATATTTGTTGATTCCTTAGCATACTATTTGCACTTCAAATGCTTTCTCTCTCCTTATAATGCACAGTAATAAAAGGTAATATTGTATTTGGAAGTGTGTTGGCAAGGAAAGTGGTGGAGTTAATCCAATAACTTGGATTTCCTTGGAGAAAAGGCACTATAGAAACACAAGGTATTATTATCATTGTTATTACTCTGTGGAGCTGGAAACCCCGTCTGCCCTTTGTAAAAGCTGGCCATTTGTGAAGAATGCAGAATTGTCATAGCAGGGGGTTGAAAGAGTTTTGTATTTTGAAAAATGCATATGCCTAGGTAGTAGGGGAAATTTTTTTTTGTTGTTGTTAAAGAAACTGAGTTGCTTAGTTTATTGCTACTGTTCCTTGTATTTGAAGATGATGCTTTGAACAATTATTTTCCACGTTGAACTGTGAGTGAAAATCATGAGAGTTGAGGCCATTAGCAGTAAAAAATTGACATGGTTCTTTATATTAGGATTTTTAATGTGCTGTTTTTTGGTGAACACAGACACCAGGATGTGAAGGAGGAGATACAGTTTTACCTTGATGTCAGAACACCTGCGAATAGGAACCCTGTATTCCTCTGCTTTGGCTTAGGAAGTGTTAGTAGTAGATAGGCAGTAAATACAGCAGTGAGGTGCCCATCTCTGAAGCTAGGCTAGTCTCCATGCATATCTTGGCTATTCACCATGTAGCCTTCAAGCAGTCAGGATTTTCATCTGTAAGTGAGAGACAATACAATCACACCAAAGTAAATGCCTCGTAGATAGGTCAGTTCTCAGACAGGTAGGCCCGCATTTCCATGGAAGCTGACCTGGAATTATACTGATAAGTGTGACCACACTAATGACACCAAGCTAATGATAAGATTTTCAGATAACTCAGGTCTCTATCTTCTGCTTGCTGTAGCTTTCTTTAGAGAACCAGAGGGAAAAACAGGCTTTCCTGTTATAAAAATTCTCCAAATCTGGAAGTGAAAGAGAACTTACTCATAACATATGTTGGTTTGATGTATGTTTATACTACATCAATATAACTTAGGGCAACGAAACATACGAGTTAAAACCATGTTGCTTAATTGGCCAGATAAATGCATTTTTGACTATCATGAGTGCTATTTTTACCAGTTTTTTCTTGGATATTATGTATGAATGATCTCTTTAGGGCAACATCTTTAAAATTGCTTCAGCAGTTTACTTTTTAAAAAATTATTTGTCAGGTATATCTACCTATTACAATTATTATAGCTACCCTATATTTTTGGTAGCTCACATCAGAAAAAAACTTGCTTCAACATTTTTCTTTTTGAAGATTTGTGTCATGGGAGAATATTTAGGTTACAAGTTAACTTCAGATAAAAGACAGAAGTGTTACCCAAGTTCATTTGCATAAGTGGTCTTGTGCCTGCAAATAATTATGTGTGCAAACATACGCATTTCAAAACATGCTGAGCGTTTTTTAGGATGTCAGAGCTAGTCTAATGCTGTTGATGTAGTCAGATGTCTGGTTAGAGGTTCATGAAAACTTGGGGCTAATATTGAAAGCAACTAATTTTGTTATGAATTTCTCAGCAGACATGTTTTTATTCTTCCTAGAGAAATGACAAATCTGGTTCTCATTTTAAGATGGTATTTAAATTTGACCCAGATAAAAACCTTAAGGTAGCTACACTGCACCAAAGCCAAACAAGTAATTTCTTTTTTCTTTTTCTAAGTAATATACATAGGCTCCTGGATGGCCCTTTTCTAGAAATTTCATCCCATGGCCCCCTATTTATTCGTGTATAGGTACACATCCAGTAGTCACTTGCTTTTTTCTTGCTATTATCTTTTGTCAAATCATATATTCATTCTCTCTTAATTTTTCCCTTGTCTTCTCCCTGCTGGTGTGAAATGAATTCCTTTTTCTGCAGAAGCTCAGCAGGAAATGGATTAATGTATCTGGAACACAACTACTGTAGTGTCAGGACGCTGAGGTAACCTCTGTTTTTGAAAAAATAAAGGATTGAAAAGTATCCAGCAGCTAAAAGTCAGGGTAAAAAAAAATCTGATGCCTCTTGTTCATTTCTGCCAGGGAAGTGTTTTCAGCATCTCCAAGGTAACATGTAAGAGAAAATTGTAAACACGTGTGCACATACTTATAGAACCTTGTGTGAAGATGAAACAGGTAGAAATGCTGAGCTTGGGATATGCTTTAATACATTCCCGGCTAGCAACTCAGTAGGAAACTGGAATATTGAGGTGATGCTTGATACAACCACTAATGCGAACGGTCCCTACTCCATCAACATAAATTATATATTTCCAGCAGTACAAACCGCCACAAAAATTCATCTTCCTGAGATAAAACAGGTTCCTGTGTCCAGCCACCCTTTGTCAATGTCAGGTTGTGATAGCCAGGCTTTGGCTACCCTTGCTGCTGAAGCCAACAGCAACTTAGCTAGGACTATAGGATGTCCAGAAGCTTTCCTGCTGGGTCACTTACTTGCCAAGAGTGTTTTTTTTTTTTTTTTTTTTTTTCCGTGACTAATATTCAATGAAATATCTGATGTTTAAAAACAAGATTGCTTAGCTTTGCAATTGTTATTAAATTCTTTTCCTGGGCTAAATGCATAGGCTTTGATCTAAAGTCCTACCGTTGCTAGAAAAGCTTGTATGATTACGATAATGTGCACTGCTCTTTTTGATATTCCTATAGGGAAAATAAACCCCACATTAGTTCCATATTAGTACCTGACTTGGAGAAGTTAAAAAGCACCAGAAAAAGGTTAAACAGAGTCAAGTACGCATAAGAGAGCAGTGGTTATTAGTGTTCAGGGAGCCATTAAAAAATTCTGCTTATACAGAAGAATTTATTGGTGCTCCTGCTTCTGGCTGCTTTATGCATTTTAATAAAGAAGTAGGCTCTGTGTGTGTGTGTGTGTGTGTGTGTGTGTGTGTGTGCGTGTGCATATGTATACTTGCACACATTTTATGGCAGTGATTGAACAAGGACGTTAGCTGTTTGGCCTGTCACTAATTCCATCCCACCCCCTTTCCTCATGTCTCCCTCTTTTAACTTTTGGCTTCCCAGACAATATTATGATTTTCAAAAGCCTTCTATTTTTATTAAGGCAATATAGCAAGAATACGTCTATTAATTTCATGGATTTTCTTTTTTCTGATGTAGACATACTGGGAAACCTTTTAACTTTAGTGAGATATTTAGAAGTAATTAGAGAAAAATCTTTTTGGTTTCATGAAACAACAGTTTGTGAAATTCAATATTTTTCGAGTACTTTGAAATTTTTACAAAGCTATTTGTTAGGGAAGACATGTGGGTTGTGGTTTAAAGAAGTGATATGAGCATACGCCTTTAATTATTCTCATTCAAACAACCAAAGAAATACAAAAGTAGAGGAACAGGTATACCAAGTTATGAAAATCAGTCTAGAGCGCTTCTGACATTCAGAAGCTTGAAGGGATCTTTGCAAAGTATACTGTAGACAAGCCTGAACCAAGAAGAGTAAATGAGTGTGTGAAATAGTTACCTCTTTTTCCTTCTTAAAAGGAATGGACACTGAGTAAAAGTGAACTGTAAGTTGTGGTGTTATAAGTTTGAGGGCAAGAGTGATTTTTAGGAACTGGAAGTGTGAGGGACAAATACTGATCTGCCATATATACCAGATAGGGCATGATATAACACTCATTCATAACTTGTGCCTGGGGCACATGTCAGGCTAAGTCACATGAAATTTATCACCATATCTAAAACCTCTTTCAGCACAAGGTCGTGAGTTTGAACACTGGTCCCACCAAAAAAACAACAACAAAACAAAACAAAACAACAACAACAAAATAAAACCTCTTTCACCTTTTTAGTGCATTTTCTTTGTGGTAAGGGAATATGGTTTGTATAACTTGAATTTTTTAAAGCTTTATTGAGATAGGTTTCATTTCTCTAACTATGGTCTCTCTTATTAACTGGTCTCATCTGATTTAGTAAGGTATTCTGTTAGTGGATGGAAATGTCTTGAGTTATTTTGTTTCCTTGTTCTGTCAACTATCGAGAGATGGATATTAAAATGTCTACCTCCCATTGTGCATTGGTCTATTTCTTCCTGTGGCTTTATGAGGAGTCTTTGCCTCATAATTTGAGATTGTACTATTAAGTGCATACAAATTTATGATTATTAGGTTGTACTGATAGATGGGTACTCACAGAGCTGTGATATTCTTTACTGAGATCTACTTTGCTTGATAACATTACTCCAGCTTCCTTTGAGTTAGAGTAAATATGGTATATCTTTTCCATGTTTTATTTTTAATTTTAATGATAATTTTTTGAGACTGGATCTTGTTCTCTGTGCTCAAGCAAGATTACTGCCCCAGCCTCCTGAGGAGCTGGGACTGCAGGCATGGGCTCCTGAACCCAACCCATCATTTTATTGTTTAACCAATGTGTGACTTTGTATTTAGAGTAAGATTTTTTCTTTTTGTAGTCAGTGTATAGTCTTGAGTTTATATTCACTTTGTACTCACTCGGCCAATCTTTTCTTTTAATTTGGTGTTTAGATCATTTACACTTAATGTGGTTGTAGATTTTGTTAGGCTTAACTGTCATTTGGCTATTGACTTTCTACTTATATAATTTATCTTTTTTCTTATTTCTCTTTGGTTAATTGAGCTTATTTACTTTATGATTCTATTTTATCTTTTTTTGTTTATTAACTATAACTTTTAAGATATATCTTTAGTGGTTGTTTTAGGGTATATAGTACACATCTTTTAGCTTATTTTAAAGTAATATATCATTTCATGTCTAGAGTAAAACTAAAATTTTTAAAATTAATTTTAATGAGAAAGAAATAGTAATGGGACAGTTTAAAAACAGGTTAGTAGGACAGTTACAATAATTAATATATTGCATATTATTGTCTTCATAATAGTTGTTCAGAGTACAAGATGCAGACATGATATCTTGTCTAAACACTATCAGTACAAATATTTCTTGTAACAGAACTAAGTGAAAGTAGCAGTATAGCTATCCTATTTTTTTTTTTTTGTATATATATATATCATTCTTTGTGGGATGAGATAGCATCTCAATGTTTTTTTTAATTTGTATTTCTCAAATGGCCAGCGCTTTGGAACATGTTTTCATGTATTTATTTACCTCTTGTATTTCTTCCTCTGAGAAGTATGTATTCATCTCACATGCCCATTTTCTGATTGGGCCTTTACATTTTGGGTACCAGATTTTTTTTAGTTCTTTATATAATTGAGACAGAAGTCCTTTGTCTGAATGATTGTTGGTTACAGTACTTTCCCAATTTGTGGTTGTCTTTTCACTCTGTTGGTGATTTCTTTTGACATGCAGAAACTTCTCACTAAGATGAGATCTCAGTTGTTGATTCTTTGGAGTATTTCCCATGCAGTTTAGTTTTTATTCATGAACCGTCTGCCTACTCCTATGTCTTCAAGATTTCCACCTAGTTTCTCTTCCAGGAGATTTAGTGTTTCAGTTTTAATGTTTAGATCTTTAATCCATTTTGACTTTAGTTTAGTGCATAATGATAGACCCTAATTTAATCATAGTTTTTGGCATGTGGAAAGCCTGTTTTTCCAGCACCATTTGGTAAAGAGGCTATCTTTCTTCCAGTGAACATGTTTGTCCCCTTTGTCAAAGATAAGATGCCTAAGTGCATTTGTAGTTGTATGTGCATCTTCTAATCTGTTCCATTATCCTTGGGTCTTTTTTTTTTTTTTTGCCAGTGCCATGCTGATTTTATCACAGTAACTTTGCAGTCTATTTCAAGTTAGGATTTGTAATGCATCCTGCCTTGTCTTTGTTGCCTAAGATTGCCTTTGTTATTCTCAATTTTTTCTAGTTCCAAGTAAATTTTAAGAATATTTTCTTTAGACTTTAGAGATGCTGATGGTGTTTTGATAGGGATTGCATTAAATCTGTATAACAATTTTGGGAGTGTGTCCACTTTCACAATGTTGGGTCTACCTATCTAGGAGCAAAGAATATCTTTCTATTTTCTGAAATTCTCTTCAATCTATTTTTTTTTTTTTGAGGGTTGTAATTTTTTTTTTCTGGGAAAAAAGGTATATATTTAGAATTAGCTAGCTGGACTCAGTTTAGATGATCCCGATTCTGTTGGCAACATCCAATGCATCACAATTAGGAGCCAGTCGAACATATACCTTCTTCTCTCCATCAGGCCTGATTAGGGTATTGACCTTGGCAATATCAATGTCATAGAATTTCTTTACAGCTTGCTTGATTTGGTGCCTACTGGCTTTTATATCCACAGTGAACACAAGTATGTTGTTGTCCTCAATCTTTTTTATGGCTGACTCTGTGGTCAGGGGGAACTTGATGATAGCATAATGGTCAAGCATGTTTCTTCTGGGGGTGCTCTTCCAAGGGTATTTGGGCTGCCTTGAGAGCCACAGCATCTTGGGACAGTGGAAGGTGGGTGACATTCGTATTTGCTTTTTGTGGCTGTGTATGCCTTTCAGCATGGCCTTCTTGGCCTTCAAAGATTTTGTTTTGACTTTAGCTTTGGGAGGGGTAGAGGCTTCTTTCTTCACTTTCAGCACCATTTTGGTAAAAAGGCTCAAAGGTTGTAATTTTCATTGTATATATCTTTTAGTTCCTTCATTAGATTCCTAAGTACTTCATTTTATTTGGTGGGGGGATGCTATTGCAAAGGGTATTGTTTCTCTAATTTCTCTTTCATCAAGTTTGTTATTGTGTAGAAGAATAGTATTGATTTTTGGGTGTTGACTTTGTATCATGCTATGCTACTGAGTTTGTTTATTAATTCTAGGAGCTTCTTGGTGGAGTTTTTTGGGTCTTACAAGTAGAATATCATGTCATCTGCAAATAATGATTGTTTAGCTTCTTTATCTATACTTATTTCTTTCTTTTGTCTAATGGCTCTAGCTAATGATTCCAGAACTATATTGAATAAGAGTGGTGACAGAGGACATCCTTGTCTTGTATTGATTTGAGAGTAAAAGCTTTCACTTTTTCTGCATTTAGAATTATGTTGGCTGTTGGTTTACCATAGATGGTTTTTATTAGGTTGAATTATAGGCCATCTCTTCTAACTTTCTGTAGGGCTCTGGTCATGAATGAGTGTTGGACTTTGTTAAAAGCCTTTTCTGCATCTATTGAAATGATCATGTGTTTTTTTTTTTTCATTTTGTCTCTATTGATACAGTGTATTACATTTATAGATTTGTGTATGTTGAACCATCCTTGCATCTCTGGGATGAATCTTACCTGGTCGTGGTATATAATCTTCTTGATGGTTTTCTGTATACTATTTGCTAGTATTTTATTAAGAATTTTTGGGTCTATATTCATGAGGGAGATTAGCCTGTATTTCTCTTTTTTGGTTGGCTCTTTCTCCAGTTTTAGTATCAGTATAATACTTGCCCCCAGGAATGATTTTGGAAGTATTGCTTCCTTTTCAATTTCATTGAAGAGTTCGAGGAGTTTTGAATTACATCTTCCCTAAATTTCATGTAGAACTGAGCTGTAAATCCATCAGGACCTGGACTTTTCTTTGTTGGTAAGATTTTTAAATTACATTTTCAATTGCATTGGCTGATATTGGGTTATTCAAAGTTTTTATACCTTCTTGATTCAGTTTTGACAATTTGTACTATTTTGTCTGTGTCTTTGATCCTGTGAGAATAAAGATTTTTAAAATAGCTATTGATGACCTTCTGAATTTCCACAGGATCTGTAGTAATTTCTTCCTTTTCATTCCTTATTGCTTGAATTTGAGTTTTTTCTTTCCTGTTTCGAGGAGGTTGGGTAGGGGTTCATCAATTTTTATTTAATCCTTCGAAGAACTAGCATTTATATTGATTTTTTTTTGGTTTCAATTGCATTCATTTCTGCTCTAATCTTTATAATTTCTTCCTGCCTTTGGCCTTTGAACTTGGTTTCCTCTTCTTTTTCTAGATGCTTTAGGTACAACATAAAGATACTTATTTATTCTTGCTCTGTTTTCCTAACGTGTGAGTTCACCACTAAATATTTCTCTCTGAGAACTGCTTTCATTCCACCCCACAAATTGTGGTAAGTTGTATTTGAATTTTCACTGGATTGTAAATATTGTTTAATTTCTTCTTTAATTTTGTCTGTAGCCTGTTTGTTGCTGAGGAGGATATTATTTAATTTCAATATATTTATGTTTTTTTGTGAGTTTTTTGTCATTAATTTCCAGTTTAATTGCACTGTGGTCAGATAATACACATAAGATAATTTCAGCTTTCTTGCATATACTTAAACATTGTCTATGGAATAGCCCTTGGTCTATTTTAGAAAATGCCTCATGTACAGCTGAAAAGAATGTATATTCAGATGTTGTTGGGTGGAACAATCTGTATATGTCCACTAAGTCTATTTGCTCAAAGGTTTGGTTCAGTTTTACTACGTTAATTTGTTAATTTTTTGTCTTCTTGACCTATATTTTTGAGATAAAGGGGTATTAAGGTGCCCTGTTAAAATTGTAATGCTGGTTATTAGATACTTTTTGTCCTTTAAAATTTATCTTATATAGTTGGGTGTTCCCATATTTGGTGTATATATGTTTATGACTGTTATCTCTTCCTCTTGAATTCTTTCTGTAATCAGTATATAGTGATCTTCTTTATCTCTTTTGCTCATTTTTGGCCTGAAGTCAGATTATCTGTGAAAAGGATTGCTACCCCTGCTTTTTTCTGAGGTCCTGGGGCATGTGGTATTGTCGTCCTTCTGTTGACTTTCAGCGTATGAATTTCTTTTTTTTTCTTTTTGAGACAGGGTCTCGCTATGCAGTTCAGGCTGGTCTTGAGCTCACTTTTGTAGCCCAGGCTGGTCTCGAACTCACATCGAACCTCCTGCCTCAGCCTCCCGAGTGCTGGGATTACAGGCGTGCGCCACCACGCCCGGCTTTTGAATTTCTTAATGAGTTAAATTGTTTCTTTTACACAACATATTGTTGAATTTTGTTTAACATACTCTGCCAGCCTTTTTGTTTCAATTGGTGAATTGAGTCCATTTACATTTGTGATTATAATTTATCTGTTTTGACTTATGTTTGTCATATTATTTTCCTGCTGTTGGTTCTCTACTTTTCTCCTGTGTTTAATAGTTTGCTGTGTTTTGGTGGGTTCTTTCTGTTGTCATTTTTCAGATTGTGGGCATTTTTATCCCTTTTTAGAATATCTTTTAGTACTCTGTGTAGGGTTGGTTTGCTCATCACGAATTTCTTTAGTTATTTTTTGTCATGGAAATATTTCACTTCTTCATTAATCTTGAAAGAAAATTTTGTAGAGTATAGCAGACTGGGCTGGACTTTGTTTTCATGGAAGACTTGAAATACTCTGCCCCATGCTCTTCTTGACTTGATGGTTTGTGAAGAGAAATCTGATGTTATTCTAATGGGTTTTACTTTAAATGTGATCTGTTTCTTTTCTCTAGCAGCTTTTAGCATGTCACACTTGTGCTGAATTTGTGAGATCTTGGTTACTGTATAACTTGATATAGTTTTAATTGGATTGATATTATTTGGAGTTCTATATGCCTTGGTTACCTGAATGTCAGATTGCTTCCCCATCTTTGGGAAGTTTTCTGCCATTACTTCTTCTTCTTTTTTCTTTTTTAATGTAGGGTCTATAGGGTCTCACTACTTAGATTGGACTCATAGTGATCCTCCTGTTTTTAAGCCTCCCAAGTGCTGACATTACAGGTGCTTGCCATCACACCCAGTCTCAATCGCACGTTTTTGCCTTTTCTATTGATTGAGAGTGAGGTATTGGAGGCAGGACCAGCTGGGCACCCAGGGGATTGAACCCTGCTCCCTGCATCTGCCCTAGCAGGGGCTTTAATCCGCTGAGCTATCTGGCCAGCCTTCTGTTATTACTTCTGCCTAGATTCTTTCTATATCATTTGTGTTGCCTCCTTTTTTTCTCATTGATGCCTATTAGTTTTATGTTGTTCACCTTTGCATCATCTTGCAGCTGTTGAGTAATTGTTTTAACAGATCTTTCTTTACCTTTTTTCTGGCTGCAATGGTATTTTCAAGGTCTGAAAGTCTGCCTTCACTCTCATTCAAATGCTTTTGCCAACTTTTATTGGAGTCTTAGTTTCTTGTATTTCTTTGAAATTGCTTTATGCATTCTATTTCTTTTCTATATTGCTCATTCAAGTTTTGCACTATTTTTCTATTCTCTTTGATCTTTAAAATCATTATCTTTTTAAAAGTAATGCTTAGTAATTCTTTCATTACAGTTATCATTTCTTTTTTTTTCTTTTTCTTTTTCTTTTTTTTTTTTTTACCTGGGGGATTATTTCTGATCTGATTTCCTCTGTAGTATTCTGCAGTTGTTTGTTTGTTTCAGTTGCTATTATTTCAGAGATTTCAAATATGGCTTCCAATCTCTTCTATGCTGATGTTTCTTGGGTTTATTTTGAATAGGCTCAGGGCCTGACAATGCATTTTTCCCCTTTGTTTTGTCATTTTCTATTTGAGAGAGAACACTTTATTTTGATTTCTATGATAACTTTTTGTGAAAGTTTGATAATAGGTAGCTGTATCACTATAGTCAGAGCCTCTCTGTCAAAAGTCTGTTTTCTAGGTATCTGTTCTGTGTTAGAGATTCTTGTTTTGTACACTTCCTAAGTTTTTGCCTTTTCTATTAATTGAGAGTGAGATATTGGTTTCTGTGTGGCACTGTCCTCTGTCCTTCAGAATAGGGCTTTTGTGAAGTTATTACCCAAGTACCTCCCGATATTAATATCCAAGGAAAAACATGTAGTTATGGAAAATATGGTTTCCTATTTTCAGGAGTACAATTAACAACACTAATAACAGCTAGTGAAATTTAGAAATTGGCAACTTTTGTAACTAAATGGTTTGTACTTTAGACCATTGGAGCAAACATTATAAATGTACAAAAAACAGGCCTTAAATTGGGAACTTGTATTTAAATTATTTTCCATGAGTTCTGTCTGGGCACTCTACTTCATGCACCTGGAGTCTTCCAGGCAGACTAGTTCACTCCACTTACCTGCTGCCCACTAGGTTCCGTAAGGATGCTCTTATAAGTCTAGGCTTTGGTCTGAGCTTGGCTGGGCCCAGCAGTATGCCTTAGCAAACCGGGTCTAGATCTGTTCAACTCAAACTCAACTGGCAGGATCTTGCTTGGACCTGGTTGCTGTATTTGGCTCCTTCCAGCTGACCCCAGTCCAAGTGGTCCCCTGGGCTCCTCTGGCTGCCACTCCTATGGCTCCTTCCTGATAGGCCCTCCAAGGTGGACTGGGCCCTCTGTGCCCTGCTGGCTCCTAGTTAATTATTTTAACATACATTTTCATAGTGCCTACCTCATAGCATAGCAACCAATTCACTTTATTATCTTTATATTTACTTGATTGTTTATAACTTTGTCGTGTTCTTGCTTTGATTTAATCTGATACCCGTAGAACAGTGTGTAGTATATTTCAACAACTACCTAAATATCAACTATCATCGTTATAATTTATGTTTAGAATAGATGTCTGTAAGAGTCATTTTAAAGAATATTTTCAGTTCTCCTGCTTCCATGTCATTTCATTTTGAAGCTACAACAAAGAATGTTTATTCTTCCTATTCCTTCTGTGCTCTCCCTCTAAGTTTTGCAGGCAGTGGCACTTAATCTTAGTGTATCTTCAGAATTTTGTCGTATCTTGGGCAAAATTCTCTCTGACTTAATGCATATTCAAAAATGTTTTTTTCCATATTTGGATTTATTCCCAAATTTGTGGTATTTTTTCTTCTTTGTAGTAATGCTGGTTATTACATCATCTGAGTTCCAGTGTTGCATATGCAACCTCTGATGGAAGCTCAAGTTTTCTCTCTATTTGGAGCTTGCACATTCTAGCTTGTAGATGATGTGTTTCATTTCGTCCTTGGAGTTTAGAAAGCCTTCAGGATACCTGAATATGTGTTGCTTAGCATAGGTCTGGCCTGGGACTATTTGAGTTTCAGCTGAGAGAAAACTTGTTCTATTGCAATCATGCATTGCTAACAGTGAGGACATGTTCTCGAGTGTGGCATTACGTGGCTCCATTGTTGTGTGAACATGACATTCTGTGTACTTAAAATGCATGTAGGGGTATAGATCAGCAGCTTGGTGTGTCCTCCTGCTGTAGACAAGAGGTACAGTAAACATGAGCTTTGTAAGGCTCTTGCCAACATAACATGTCTATTGTTTTGCACTAAACTTTCTCTTTTTCATAAGTTCTAAAGTAATGATACCACTAAACACACAATAAACTTACTACATGTATGTATTACAACAGGTTACTAGTAAAACAGTAACATTTGTCAAGTATTTTGTGTTGTATAAAACAGAATGGTCACTCATTTTATTTATTTATGTATTTTAGTGCAGGGTCTGCAGGGTCTCACTGCACAGGTAAGAGTTGCAGTGATTTTCTTATTTTCAGCCTCCCAAGCTCTTGATTACAGGTGCATGCCATCACAACCAGTCTCAGCCGCTGTTTCAGCATGCCCCAGGGGTGGGGCTGGCATGGCACACTGGAGATCAAACCCCAGTCCCTGTGTCTGCCTAAGCAGGTGCTTTAATCTGCTGAGTTCTCTGGCTGGCCAAGGTCACTAGTTTTAAATGACTTGTGGTGCAGTAGATTTGTTTATACTGACACCACCACATATATGAGCTATGCATTGTTCAAACGGCAAGTATGTCACCAGCTGACAGTGAATGTCAACTTCATAATTATCTTATGCTGCCATCATGGTATAGAATGTTGTGGGGCACAGGTCTAACTATTGCCTCACTTTCACAATTTGCTCTTTGCCTTTTTTCAACTCCTATTAACCCCTTAGATATTTTTAAATCTTTTTTTCTTACTTATTTTTCCCCAGGTTTAAACTTTTTGCCCTATTTTGACTTCTATTATTTAAGGGCCTGATAGTGACTATTTAACTTTCTGTTAATGTGCTTTTCATGTAATCTTAATGTGTTTGTGGATTTTCAACTTATTACAAAAATATAAAAGAATTACTGATGACTTTGCCTACAAAGAAACAAAGGTAGGAAATAAACTCATAAATAAGTAATATGTGTGCCGAAGTGCTCGTATTTTAAGTATGAAGTTCTTGTAAATGAAGATGAACATACAAGCTCAAAAATAGTAAAAGATATTAAACTGAAATTTATCTAAGAAGAAATACATATATCCAATAGATTTCTGAAAACATTTTTGTTGTGTTTTGTTTCTTTTGGTTTTTTTAAGACAGGGTCTCACTATGTAGTTCAGGCTGGCCTGGAGCCTGCATATAGCACACGGTGGCCTCAGACTGGCAGCAGTCTTCCTGCTTTAGCCTCCGAGTGCTGGGATTACAGGTGTACACCACCATTCTGCCTGTTGAAAACATTTTTGACCACAAAGAGATGTCAGTAAAAAATGGCCTTTTATAGTTGGTTGTGATGGCACACACCTGTACTTCTAGTACTTAGGAGCCCAACCCAAGCGGATTTATGTGAGTTCAAGGCCTACCTGTACTACATAGCAACACTCTGTTTTCAAAACAAAACAAAACAAAACAAAACAAAACAAAACAAAACAAAAGAAAACAAAACAAAATTCTACAAACATAGAAATATGCTAAGATTGTGTCCATGGGTCAAAATGAGTGATAGAGATACTCTTCTATGGTATGTAGCTATGTTTGGTTGAAATTAATAGAGAATATGATGCAAATTACTTAATAAATGAGAGCAATCTGCTGTTAATCAGGTTCCAGTGGATTGGCTTATTTCAGGGGCTTGACAATAGCACCCAGAACCTACTTCGTTTTCTTCTGTCTGTTTCTAACATGTTGGTTTCATTGGCTCCTCATTTAGGAGGGAGAGGAATTTGCTTTCCTGGAAACTATCCATGTCTTTTTACGTCCCACTGGGATCTAACTTGAGACCCGTGCCCCACTCCTCGAGTAGGCACTTGGCTCCAGGTGGTTCTGTTGCTTAACTGAGGCCTGAGATGCCGAGGCCATCTGAGGCTAGGGGGGTACGTTACCCCCAAGCACACGGAGGCAAGGGAGGAGGGAGAAGGAATGTTGCCTGAAAGTTGGGGAGACAGAGAAGTTATTTTGATGAAGCACACAAAATCCATTACC
The DNA here is from genome assembly GCA_004027025.1 of Myocastor coypus. Taxonomy (NCBI): domain Eukaryota; kingdom Metazoa; phylum Chordata; class Mammalia; order Rodentia; family Myocastoridae; genus Myocastor; species Myocastor coypus. Next base: position 36,674 of record PVJA010010361.1, read on the forward strand.
CATTCATTCTTCCAGACATAAAATTTCTCTCTCGCTCTCTGTCTCTCTTTCTCATTCTCTCTCTGTCCTGTCTATATCTCTATAAGATAATCTTTGCAATGTGCTTTTAACATTATCCAAAAGTTCTGTTACTTAAAATTAATCTCAGAAAAAATTACAGGTTTGCAGCTCATAAATATCCAGCCATTATATATCTAAGGCTGCATCATTTATAGTAACTAAAATCTTGGAAATACTTAAATGTCAACCACATGGATTTGATTAAATTGTGTATGCAACATTCAGTACTCATTCCCTGAAATAGTATTTAACAATGAAAAATGGTGCCATTAAAATATTTAATGGCATGTAAAATTATCCCTGGGAGCTGGATGGTAGAAATGTAGTATGTGTGCATATTTATATTTGTATAAATTACTTACAATTAATCTTCAGTACTTTAATTCCTTTCCCAATCTTTAACCCTGGTGTCGCTAGACTTAATGCACTGGCTAGAACTTTCAGTTCGATTTTGTAAAGAATTGGTGAGCGTGTACGTTCTTACCTTGTTTCTGATTTCAGGGAAAAAGAATTTACACATTAAGAATAATGATGATTTAGTGTTCTGTAGCTGTACTTCATTAGATCAAGAGTTTACAATTTTCTAAGAAACTTTTATTACAGAAAAGATATGGAATATTGTCACATTTCTACATCTTTTAAAACAATCACATGATTGATTTTTTTGTGTTGTGACTACATTAATTTCAAATGTTAAATCAACTTTATATTCTTAAAACAGATTAGACTTTTCATGACAAATTTAACTATTTAACCATTTGATTGCTATTGCTATTTAAATACTAAATGTTGTTAAACATTTTTTCACCTGTGTTTTTGAAAGATATTGATCTAGAATTTTCTTTTATTGTATTATCTGTAAGGTTTTGGTGATAGCAAATTCCTCTCCTTCTTAAGAGGACTTCCAGAATAACCACCTCACTTGCCTTGAGTGTAAATGAGGAAGTAGATGAGCTCAGGAATCATTGATAAACTTGAGTGACTTCTTGTGAATAAACAAATCAATGAAATGAAGTGAACAAATTTAACAAGTCAACTTCAGATACCTGCACAGGGATGCTAAGGCTCATGAGATCTTGTACCTCGCTCTGTGTGTTGAAGGTTCCTGGCAGACAGAAGGTAATCGGTAAGAAGCTGGTGATAGGATTGAGCTACTGAAGAAGTAGGGCCCGAGCACAGAGAATCAAAGGAGAATGCAAAGGAAGGCAGTGCTACGATGGCTGTGAGTTGACTGAAAGTTCTAATGTTTGTCCTAGCAGCAGAGAGACCCCACGGAATGGATTTAAACTACACAGTGAAACTTCAATTGGAAGGGGCTCAAGAATGTATGTGGGAACTGATGCCCGTGTATGGGCAAGGTATAATGGCAGGTTAGAGTATGATGAACATTATGGATATACACCAGGACAGATTCAGAAGGTTAAGATACAAAGACCTGGTCACAGATTGTTTGTGAGGAACAGGAGAGGAAGGCAATTAAGCAAGAATAGAGGGTTTCTGGTTTGACTGAAAGAAAAGATGTTCCTATATCATTCACATCTTTCTGCAGAATATAATTTGAAAAATTCTACCTCTTAATGATTAAGGGCTAATAGTAAACCTGCTAGGTGTTAAGTAACGTATAAAGTCTATCTTCCTGATCTGTAGCAATTTCCTGAGTCATTATAAGCTCATAATGTTTATTAGTAAAGAAATCTATTGCATTCCTTAGACATTTTTAGAAAAAATCTTGTTTAATATATGTATTAAAATAAAAATATGCTCAAGCTAATATCATACTTAACGAAGACAGCCTTCTCTTTTAGGGTCAGGAGTAAAACAAGGACGTTTACTCTTTTTGGGTCCACTTAACATCATAACAGAGGCTCTAGAAAAGCAATGCAGCCAGACAAAGAAATCAGCAGGATATTGGAAGGAAAGAAAAAAAATTATCCTTACTCATTGACGATACAGAAAATCTTAAGGAATTCACACATCAAAACTATGAAGCTATTAAGAAAGATTGAATAAAAAATCAAGATACAGAAGTTGACTGTTTCTATGCAACAACAAAAAATCTAGAAATACAAGTGAGAACACAATTCCATTTGTAGAAGTATCAAAAAAAAAAAAAAACATAAGAATAAGTTCTACTTGGAAGGTGAAAGAACCATACACTAAAACCTAGGAAATACCATGGAAAGAAATGAAGGACTTAATGAACAAGCTATCTTATGTTCATAGATGTAGAAGAACTAAAATTGCTAATATTGCAATTCTTCCCCCCTCCTCTCAGTACCGGGAATTGAACTCAGGACCTTGAGCTTACCAGGCAAGCACTTATTCTACTGAGCTATCTCACTGGCTCCTATACTCTCTCAATTGATTATAAATTCAGTGTAATCTCTATTCAGAATCCAGAATGTTTTTCAGAAGTGGACAAGCTGATTATAAAATTCATAAGCAAATGCAAAGGATCCCCTATAGACAAAGCAAATTTAAAAAGGAAGAACAAAGTTGAAAGACTGAAGCAATCCACTTTAAAGCTTACTGCAAAGCTATAAAAGTTAAGATTGCCATCACTACATATAGATCAATAGAATAGAACTGAGCATCCAGTAATTAACCTGACTCTTATAGTCAATTGATTTTCAATGGGAGTGCTGAGGACATTCAATGGAGAAAGAATAATTTTTTTCTACATGGTTCTGAGCCAACTAGATATCCACATATAGAAGCATAATGTTGAGCTGTATCTTACAGTATACAAAAATTAATGTAAAGTGGATTTAAAAGTTAAATGTAAAGCTATGGAACTCTCTTTCTCTCTCTCTCTCTCTCTCTCTCTCTCTCTCTCTCTCTCTCTCTCTCTCTCTTTTTACAGTACTGGGGATCAGACTTGGGACCTTGTGCTTGCCAGTTAGGTGCTTAGGCTGCTGAGCTGTCTTTCTGGCTCTAGAATTCTTAGTAGAAAACACAAGCATAAATCTTCATGACCTTGGATTCTTTATGGCTTTTTTTCTTTTTTCTTTTTAGAGAGCATAAAACATAAAGAACTAATATAGGAGAAGTTGCTTTTCATTAGGGTAAACATATTTTAAGGACAATATTGAAGTGAGAAGATAATTTGCATGATAAAAGAAAATACCGGCAAGACATGTATGTGATTCATATCCAGATTATATAAGTAATTCTTTTAATTCAATGAAAGGTCAACTCAGTTAGGGATGTGTAAATAGTTTGTGTAGAAAGAAAGAGAGAAAGAAAAGAAAATATAGAAATGGATGATAAGTGCATCAAAACGGCTGAGCATCATTATTCATTAGGGAAATGGAGATAAAGCCGCACTGAGATACTACCTCACACGTTAGAGTTAGTGTAACAAAAAAAGATGACAAATAACACATACTGATTAAGATACTGAGAATTTAAATCCTTCATACATTGTTGACAGGAAAGCAAAATAATTACCTGCTTTGGAAAACATGTCAGTTCCCGGCAAAAGGGCCAAGTGTATTCTAAAGTTCACATGGCTGCACAAAGAGGTGGGAATAGCCAAAGTAGTTGTGAAGAAAGATAAACCTGATAGTCTTATGTTTCAGGTATAAAAATGTGTTACAATACCCTGCCCAAATCTTTATAGAAAACTTGTTGTTTGGGATACTGAAAAATGAGCATCTCTTGGTAGGGTTTACACTAAATTCCATCTTATTTTTTGAAGTGGTGGTCTGTTCATCTCTCTACACTAGGCATGGACAAAATATGTGACAAAAGAATCAATAAATCTCTCTGAGAGGAAGGCCAGTGAAAGTGAAGAAAAGGCTATCCCACAACAACAAACTCCTCAGAGGTTGTTATTGGTTCAGGTAGAAAGCAAGCTATGCTGGGTTTCAATACATGCTGATTCTTGTATGGATCACATAAATGTTCACCATAAGAAGTGCATCAGTAAAGCTTTAGCCTCAGGCTCCTATAAGGGTACACAGAGCCACATGTTGGAACAGTAGTTACCTAACACCGAATGGTGAAGCTATTAATACCAAAGGACAGGAAGCAACCTTTGCCTAATATTTTTAATGTAACACTCAAAAACACAGAGAGTGGTAAATAGCATTATCTTTCTATCTCTTCAGGATGCAAGATCAATCCTTTATATATATACGTTCTTTAATTAACAATGGTATTTTCAACTTTTCCTTTTTTTTTTGCATGTAATTCTAAACAAAGTTAAATGATATCAGCTCCAAAATGTCTTGTTGTTATTCTCAAAGAAGAGGTTAAAAGACGGTACACGAACAAAGATATCCCATGGCATTAGATCCCAGCAGTATAGCATCATGACATTTATCTATAACATATTCAACAAAGACCAACAGGAAAAGCAAAAATGTGTGTATCTGTATAGGGAGTTTTTTTTCTTAGAAATGGACAACATTATTAACAACCCCATCTGAAGCTGATTTTGAATGAATAATTTTAAATGAATAGAAACTAGAAGCCATTAAAACAACAAAAGAAGAGAAATGCATTTCTTGAAAAAGACAGAACATTTATTCTATTTTTTAGTTATTGGCAAAAGTACTGCCTATTTTTTAGAATTATTTCCTACTGAGTTCAAGTAATTCTTTGTACTTTCTCTTGGTTTTTGTGGCTTTAGCTATTTCCTTTGCCTTCTAGCTAATTTTCTTGTCTGGAATGACAAGTTCATCCATAAAACCCTATGAGATTGTTATTTTCTGATCAGTTTCTACTTTTAACTCCAATTATCCAATTTTATCATGCTTTGTAGGGGTATATGTGGCAAGGATGAGGTGTTGATTTTTTTCTTTTTGTCAGGTATCTTTTGTGTGATTATGTGGCCTTTTATGTTATTTTGTGATATGTAGACTTGTTCTTAACTGAGAACAAAGCAATTGTCCAGTTCCCTTTCTATAAATAAGAAGATGATAGTTTGTTTTTCTGGTAGATCTTTGGTCTACTCCATATTGACATTTAGTTGGTCCAATTTGAACGATTATAGTTCACAGAAATATAATTAATGTCAGGGATGTTTTCAGTATAGTCAATCTCATTTTGTAAAGAACATTATGAAGTCTTTTTTTTTTTTTTCTTTTGTGAGACTGGAGTTCGAACTCACAGCCTTGCACTTGCCAGGCAGGCACTTGTGTCACAGAGCTATCACCCCAGTGCCCTGTGAAGTCTTATAAAAAGGAATATGGCCAAATATTCTGTATCCTAATAGAATATAGAATTGGAAAAGAGCAAAATTTATCTGGAATAATGAGATTGACTTATGAGTTGTCAAAATACCTGCTGCTAGTTAGTGTGGCAAATTGGCTTCACAGATAGGTAGGCCGTGTAGAGCTTTGAGGAAACTAAGCTGCCTTATGGGAGATCCGTGGAGCACAGTTGGCTGATGAATTCTCTTACCCCCAAATAGTGGATGATACTGAAGTCATTACTGTACTTATAAGAGCTGATGGCCAAGCTAAGGTTCATGGACCAGGGTCAGTGGTTAAAACACATCATTGCATCAACAAAGAAGTCAAAGTTAGCTATTGCAAAGCATGGAACTAAGATTTGAAAACTGGTGGCAAAAAAGCCAGGTCTCTGCAGGTACTTTTGGGTCACTCAGGCAGTAACAGCTTAGGCTCTCATTTATCTTGCCTAACTCATCCTTTACTGACTTGTCTGCTGCCCTGGCAGAACATGGTGGTTTATAGGGTCAAAGAGAAGCCGAGGAAGAAGGCTTTTCTAATAGTAGGAATTGATAAAATATTATTTATTTATTTAATGTATTTGGCACAGAGTTTCACTCTGGAGCTCAGACTCGGAGTGATCCTCCTGTCTCAGCCTACCCAGTGCTGTGATTATAGGCACATGCCACTACACCCAGTCTTGGTGGCAAGTTTGGTTTTTGGGCAGAGGCTGGCGCAGCATGCAGTACCAAACCCTGGTCCTTGCACTTGCCAAGGAGGCTCTCAGACCACTAAGCTGTCTCCACAGCCCGTTGATAAAATCCTAAACCTCCACTGGGCAGTCAGGCTTCTCTTTCCTACACATTTGTTGATCAACTGACCAATAAATGGAGATTGGATTAATAACTTAAATGAAAATTTTCTGGCTTTAAGAATTCTATGTGATTAATTTTTGTTTTCTTTTATGTGTTAGGTTGTTGCAATATAGAAGAGCAATAACTTATTTTGGAAATGGATAGTAAACTCCATTTCTAATAGAAAGTGTTCTTGAGCAACTATCAGGAAAACAAATGCTCCTGGCTCTGGAACTGCGACCCTGAGTAACAGGGAGGTACAAGTTAAAATGTCTTAATCAGTAGCAGGAAGGACATTCCTTAGACTGACAGGATGGATTTTTCTGTCTTTTCCAGGGTACTAAGCGATATTGATCTGGGTACGTTAAATGACTTGGAATATGAGGAATGTTGGTTTTTCATTATTTCACTTCCATAGTGACACATAGACATGACTTAGCCTGCTCTATTCTAACAGGTTCTGATAATTCATGTTGAATGTGGCACATACAGGAGCATCTTAGTGTAACCATGTGAGGTACATGACATGAGGTACTTTGGTCACCAGGGCAGGACAGGTTCTGTAATCATCGCTGTAGTCTTCTGTTAACATAAAGTTTGCTAGAACTTTCAGAATTGGTCAGAATTTTACAAAATAATGAAAAGTCTGGTTGAGATTTAAAACCAGGACTGTGTTTGTTTAACAAATATTAGTTAGGTGACTATTAGCACCAGGCACTAAGAACTGAAGAATCAAAAATTGAGGCAGCAGACCTAGTTAAAGAAACAGTAGACCAAAGTAAAAAATGTAATTAAAAATGGCATCACAGGAGCTATGATGGAAAAAATTACAAGACAGGAATATTTAAGCAAAGGGAATAATCTGGAACTGGAGGGAGCTGGCTAAGGAAAGCAGTGGTGTATGCTTGTAATTCCAGCACTTGAGGGGCTAAGGCAGGAGGATCGCTGTGAGTGATCTGCAGTCAATTCAAGGCTAACCTGTGCTACCTGGTGAAATCCTATCTCAAAAATAAAATACCCCAAGAAACAAACAAACAATGAGAACAAGAGCCAAATGAAACATAAGAAAATGTGTCCCAGGCAAAGAATGGATAATTGCAAAGGATCAGGGGAGCTAGAACTATGAAAAATGAATTGTAGTTGAGAGTACTTGGAAAGTCAAGTACTTTGGTCAAAGTGTCAATTTGAACTCAGAAGTCAACATTCACAGGATTTTGTACACCTAATTTGTTCTACTTAAGCATATATAAATGAGGACTGGATGGCTGAGAGATTGTTTTAATGTCCTTGTGTTGTTTTTACAGGCAAAAATGTGATAGCCATTAGTAAGTTTACGTGGGTATTATCAACTCTAAAAGAATAAAAACAAGATATATAATTTCTTAAACAGTAGATAAAAAACAGATCAAAAGCACAGACTCAAATGGGAAGGGAGAAAAAAGGACATAAATAGAAAATCTGAAGTTGGACAGATGCTTGATGGCTACAATGAAATTATTTATTTATTTATTTATTTATTTATTTGGTACTGGGTCTTGCTACGCAACTTGGATTCATAGTGATTCTCCTGTCTCAGCCTCTCCAGTGCTGTGATTACAGAATTTAGAGAGTATTTTATAGCACTAAATTCTGCAAAAGAAAAGAGGGAAGGATAAAAGGTAATATGATAGACTTCCATTCTGAGTGGAAAGAAATAATAGTAAGGGCAATAATTGCCATAATAGAAGTTAAACATTCAGTGCCTACAATATGCAATTATTTGAAAATCCAAATATAATTAAGAAATTAAGATTGATCAAGAAATAATAATAATTATAAGGAATTAAAAAAACTGCAGATGTTCTGGGTGCTACAGCAATACTATACAGCTATATTGATAAGCTTTAGGCTATAACTTTGGGGTTTTAAAAAAAAATGTATTTTAGCAGAGGGCTACAGGGTCTCACTACATAGATCGGACTCTTGGTGATTCTCCTGTTTTTGGCCTCCCAAGTGCTGGGATTACAGGAGTGTGCCACCACACCCAGCCTCAGTCACCATCTCAGTGAGCCCCAGGGGTGGGGCCAGCATGACACTAGGCTGTAACTTTGAACATTGCTAAGAAATAGGTGAAAAATTTAAGAAAACACAATCTATCAGAGTGGATTTAAGAACAAACAGAAAATCTAAATAGTAGTGAAATGATTAAAGAACTTAATACATTGTCAAAAGCATCTTCACAAAGAGAACTCCAGTTGCAGAAAAGCTGTATTGAGGGAAAAAGATTCCCAAACTATTCCAAAGTACAAAAAATACAAGCTAAAACTTGACATTATGATAATAATGTGCTATGATAATATAAGAAATTATAGAGCAGTATCATAGTACATATACATGCACAAATCATGTGAAATATTAGCAAACTGAAATCTGCAACATATATAAAAGATAATCATATGTAAGCTGTGCCTGTCCCAGGATTATAAAAATCAATTAATATTATTTACCATGTTATTGGATATAAAAATCATATCATTACCACCATAGATGCAGGCAAAGCATTTTATAAAATTCATCATACTTATAGGAAATGTACTTACCAAACAGAAGGGAAATTTCTCAAATTGCTCAAGGTTTTCTAAAATATATTTATTATTATTATTATTATTATTATTATTATTATTGTTTTTAGGAAAGGGTCTACAGGGTGTTCAGGGTTTCATTACTAGATCAGACTCATAGTGATCCACTTGTTTATGGCCTCCCAAGAGCTGGGATTACAGGCATGCACTGCCATTACCAGTGGGCCTCTCAATTGCTATCTCTGTGGGCCTAGTGGGCAGGGGCACGGCAGGCCCGGTGATCAAACCCCCGGCTCCTGCACCTGCTTTCAGATACTTTCATCTGCTGAGCTATTTGGCTGGCGCTCTAAAAAAATATTAAGTCTTATGCTTAATTGTGAAATTCCTAAAGAGTTATGTGAAAGATTAACGAAAGATCCAAAAGCTGCTTTTATCTAATGGCTATTGCCAGCACAGTGAATGAAAACAGGGAATAAAACCTATCAGGGCCAGATGATCAGAAAGAATACTGTCTCTATTCTCAGATGATAGGATTTTGTAGAAAACACACACACAAAAAATGCCTAGACAACTTATTAGAATTAATGGGTGAGTTTAGGAAGGTAGCTGAATATAAAATCAATATACAAAAATCAATTGTATTCCTACATGCCAGCCAGAAATATTTAGAGGACGAATAAAAAGAAGCTCACAAGAACATGAAGACAGGAGGCACCAAGGAAGAAATTTAGCAACGAAAAACATCAAAGAACATTGTGGGAAAAGGTGTAAGACTTTATTGGGAAATACTAAAGAAAATCTAACTAAATGGAAAGGCAAGCTCTGCTTATGGATTAGAAAGATCAATATTGTAAAGATGTCAATTCTTCTGTAATTGATTTAGGTTCAGTGTAGTTCTACTTAAAACCTCTACAGGCTTCAAGTTTCCTTTATGAAATTTGATAAGCCACTTGTAGATCTATGGCAATGCAAAGAGTCAAGGAAGAGCCCCGGCGTTCTTGAAAAAGAAAGAAGTTTGGGAGTTTGCTTGCCATGATCAAGATGTACAGAGCTATCCTAACGGAGACACTTGGGGTTACAGGCATGAGGTAGCAGGAGAATCATGGTGGCCTGGGCAGACAGCCACGCCTAAAGGGATACTTGCTGCATGACAAATGTGAGAGAGCAGACCAGAGAGGAAAGGCTTGGTCATCTGGGTTATGGGTATGGAGAGACAGAAAGGAGATTGTGCCCTGATCATACAGGATGCACAGAAATCAACAGCAGATACATTAAATAACTTAATGGAATTTTAGGCTGTAGTATTTAAACAAAAAAAGCTTTCAGAAAATATAGGTTGTTTGCATGACCTTGAGGCAGGTAAGGATTTCTTAAACATGACATCTAAACCCTGTGCACAAGGAAAACATTGATGACTTTGACTACATTAAAACTGAGACGTTATCAAAACTGGATGCACATTAAAGTTGAGAATTCATTAGAAGCTGGCACATGAAAGCTAGCAGCGTCAAAACCCTGAAAGACATGGAAGCCCAAAGTTATTGGTAATACAGTCAGACAAAGCATTAGCAGCCAGGAGCTGCAGGAAGTGTCTTTTTGATGCTGGAATGAAGATTCAACAAACTAAATCCCAGTTCTTTGGGGATAAGGAATGTGGCTTGCTGATACATCACTTGCCTATCACGTGCAAGGCACCCGTTTAAGCATTTCCCAGACTTCTGAGCAGCTGGCTCACAAGTATCTTCTGTAGACATGGCCTGCTCAGAAAGCCAGGAGAAGGAGGAGGAGCTAAAGTATTTCCTTGCTGTTTTTCTTTTCACTGCCACCGGGCACACCTTTTAACTTCCTTTGCCATACCCAGCCATTACTGCCCTTTGATATCGGCGCCATAATTTGAATCTGGGATGTACCCTAAAGATCTATATGTTAAAAACTGTGAGCTCCCACGAATCTTTCCTCTGTTAAGTTATTCTTCATTACTGTAATGATAAGCTAGGCAAGAGGCCTTCTATATGAAGTCCCAACTTTAAAGGTCCTTACCCTCAGTCCTTTCTGAATACAGTCCTACCTTAAGGACAAGGAGTTTACATAGCCAGAGAGATGGGACTACTTGGGGTAGCACTAAAGGACCTCTGTATTCTCAGCCCCAGTGCCATGCATGGTAGGGGCGGGGTTGCTTTCAGTAACAGCGCTCTCTGTTACTACATCCTTGGTGTTTGGCTCCCACGCTGCCTTACACACCTGTGGGTTGTCTGAGCAGCCGCTGACTCCAATTTATTGACTGATCCCTGCCCCCAGGTGACGATGCCCGAGCCTGAGTCTCTTGTCTCTGTCCTCTGCCCTAGTGGCGGAAGCTGCTTCCTGAGGCTGTTAATGTCTGGGTTACCTTAGGATGCCTCCTCATTTTTTCCCCCTCATGCACTCTTCTGGCACCTTTGCAAGTATCGTTTTGATCACATCTCACTTATCTGAAAAGGTTTGTATGGTTTTGGCTTCTCTCACTGAACTCTGAGCTATATGCCTCATGCATCGACAAAGAACAGACAAGCCGAGAAGTCTAGGGAGAAGTCTCAAATGGGCATTCTGTGGAGAAGAAAATGCCCATAAACATAGAGGAAAATGATGAAATTAATAATCAGAGAAATCCAAAAAAAAGGAAGTGAGCCTTGATGAACAGAGCCTCTCGGGTAGAGGAACAACCAATGCAAAGGCAAGAGGCAGGGCATCCCTGGGGTCATGAGGTTGGATCAGGAACAGCTGTGTGCTTAGCCCTTGGAGGGCCGCACTGGCATTATTGCTTCAGTAAGTAGAGCAGCCATTGCAGCGTTCTGAGCTGAAAAATGCCCCAACTTGGCTTTTATTTTAATAGTATTTGCTGTGTTCTTCTATTGAGAAGACACTTGGAAAAGAACCTCCCTGAGCAACCCTCCCAACAAAGCCCAAAGAACCCACACTGCTGCAACAATGAATATGGTAAGTGCTTAGAGACCTACAGGCCCCAAACAAAACATGATGTAATTAAAGGGAAGAAGAAAAGCAGAGTTAGGATACAGGTGACCTTTGTGGGAAGTAGGTGATTTGTTAGGGAAGGGACACAGGGATCTCTAAGTGCTCTATTTCTTAGAGAGTCTGGATGGGGTTTTCATTGGCATTTATTTCATTAATATATTTTGAAAAATGATAAATTTTATTTCTTAAATGACAAAGTACTCTATTTTATTATATTAATTGTTTTTAAAATATTTTGTTCATTTTAATGAGAAAAAAGATAAAATAGCAATGAAGCAGTTTCAGAACAGGTTAGTAGGACACTTGCAATGTCAATACATTGCATATTGTCTTTGTAGTGGTAACTCAGATTTTAAGATGCAGACGTGATATCTTATGTAAACAATATTAGTACAAACCTTTCTTCTGATGGAACTAAGAGAAAGTAGTTGTATATCTATCCTAACTATTTTGTGTGTGTATATATATATATATATATATATATATATATATATATATATATATTCCCCCTCCTACAAAAAGGTCCTTTATTTATATGGAGGACACTGACCAAAGGTCTATAAAGTGCTGTACATGGTTTCAGGGTAAATCCTGAGGAGATTTGGCTGACCTAGTGAGATATAAAAGTTACATTTTTAGGTATATAGTTCTTGCTTTAACTTGGTCTTAACCATCCAGCAGAAAAGTGTAACCATGAGGTACAAAAAATGAAGATATGTTAATATGCTGAACTGTAAAAGGCTCAAGTCAACAACTTTGGACAATTGCCAGTTTTGCTGATAACCCACTACTATTATGGATTATTGGACTATATTGAATTATGTTGCTGAATTCAAGTATCTGTAATACTTCATTAATATTTTAACTTATAGGGGTCGGCCCGATAGCTCAGTGGATTGAAACCTTTGCTTAGGCAGATGTGGAGGCTGGCCCCACCCCTGGGGCCCACTGAGATGGCAACTAAGACTGGGTGCTGTGGTGCCAGCCTGTAATCTCTGCGCTTGGGAAGATGAAATACAGGACGGTTTACTACACGTCCAGTCTGTGTAGTGAGACCCTGTAGGCCTTGTACTAAATACATTAAAAATTAACTTACAAACATTTATTTAAGACACATATGACCCAATTTTTATAATTGAAATAGAAAAAAATAAAGTCTTCCTCTCATTTTTCATAGATTAAGACCAAACTTTAATAAGATATGATTCAGGATCTGGGAAATGTAAATAAAATAGTATCAGTGAATCATTTTTGCTGTGGCTATTCCTGGCATGTGGATATCAACTCTCAACATTGAGATGACAGACTGAAATGGAGAATTGGGTGTCAGCCAGGAGAGTTCTAAGGTAGAAACCTGCAATTAAGTTAAACATGCATTTCATCAGGAAATACTTATCAGAGCGTGTGCTACATATGTAAGGAAGTTTGGGTGGAGAGAGGAATATTTAATCTAGTTATCTAGGTGGGATCGATATAACACAATTACTGAAGACATCGCTAAATTATTAATTGCTAAATTGTGTGGCACCAGCTTAAAAATGCTGACAATGACATCTAAGAATCTAAGATGTAATTTGCACATACTGTCCATGTCTTTATTTTAGAATCAATGGTAACCTGAGTACAGAATTCTATAGTCAATTTTTATTGCGTTAACAGAAAAATTATGCAAAGTGATTTGCTCTTCTGCATTTGTATGAATACCAGGAATCTTTGATATTTAGTAATTTTACACAGTCCAGCAACAGGCACAGCTTTCTCTCTGTGATAATTTATCTGCCCAGAATTTTCTCAGATTTCTCTTTCCATGTTGGATAGGTACAAAATGCCCTCAGAAAAGTGAACTGTTCTTTCTGGATTATTCATGTTTTGTATTTTCTCCCCTATGGATGAGATTCTTTTTTTTTTTTTTTTTTTTTTTTTTTTTTTTTTTTTTTTTTTTTTTTTTTTTTTTTTTTTTTTTTTTTTTTTTTTTTTTTTTTGTATTTTAGTACAGGGTCTCACTACGTAGATCGGACTTGTAGTGATCCTCCTGTTTTCAGCCTCCCGAGTCCTGGGATTACAGGTGCACACCACACCCAGTCTCAGTCTCTGTCTCAGTGTGCCCTGGGAGAGGGGTGGGGCCGCACAGCATGATGGGGATTTAACTCCCAGTACCTGCACCTGCCTGAGCATGCACTAAAGTGCGCTGAGCTATGTGGCCTGCCTTGGATGAGATTATGAAATATTTTAACTTAAAGTGCTCCTGCTGGGTTACGCACAATATAGATTTTCTTTTGTTTAATTATTTCCATACAAAACCGAAATAAATTGGTATTGGGAACTGTCTTCATTAAGTGCATTAAAGGAAACTTGTCAAGTCAGTTTTAAGGAAGACCTGATATTTAAATAATGTTTTGTTTTAGTAGTCTTGTTTTGAGATATTTAGTAAGTGTATTAACATAGCTTAGAGGCTGGGAAGACATCTTGGTGGTCTAAGCGCCTGCCCGGGCAGCACAAGGATATGGGTTTATCCCTGGTTCTATATGCTATGCCAGCCCTCGGACACCTGGTGTGCCCTGCCGACCCCAAGACTGAGCATGGTGGTACATGCCTGGAATCCCACTTCTGGAGAGGCTGAGACAGGAGGATTACTATGAGTCTGAGCTGTGTAATGAGACTCCGCATCAACAAAAATAAAAAATAAAAAACCAAAAAGAAAAGTATAGCTTAAAACATTTATTAGCAATCACTATATTCTATGTTATATGTGTGTTGCAGATTCACACACAAATATCTTCAAGTGTTGATAGTTTCCTTTCAGTGCTCTGAAAAAAAAGAGACTATTTTGGGGGCCCGGCAGGATGGCTCAGTGGTCTAAAGCACCTGCTTGGGAAAGCTTGGGCGGCTTCAGGGACCGCGGTTCGATCCCCGGCACCACATGCTATGCCAGCCCTGCCCTTGGGGTGGGCTGAGCCGGCCATAAAAATGAGTGAATAAACAAAAAAGGTTCTGAAACAAGAAAAAAATAAATAAATAAAATTAAAAAAAAAAAAGAGACTATTTTGAAGTCTTATAGCTAAATGCACCCCTACTTTAGGTCTGCCCAGCTGACGATGTCCAGGAACAAAATTAGCTATGTTGATTGCTTGGCCTGGTTCCACTTTTCATAAATACACTTCAAGGAGCCAAAATATGTAGTCTTTGGGCTTTGCCTTGGCATTTGGTTAGAGCCCAAAATAAATGATATATATTAGTGAACCACTGCAAAAATGCAACTTTACTATTATAATGACTTGGTTCTCTGATATTTATGGATTTTCCTTGAAATATTTTATCTTTGGAAACATTGGCGCCTGACTGTACTGGTCTAGTAGTTGGCTAAATTCTACCCATTACCCCATCTCAATTCTGCTCACCTTGCTCCGTCTAAGCTGTGTTAATATTGAAAATTATCTAGGAGGAGAGGCGGAAATGAGGCAAGTGTGGCCTTGAAGGTATGTGTTTATCTTTTGCTTTATTTTATTTGACATTGTTTTGGCCTTAAGCAAAAAAAAAAAAAAAAAAAAAAAAAAAAAAAAAAAAAAAAAAAAAAAAAAAAAAAAAAAAAAAAAAAAAAAAAAAAAAAAGGAAATTTGCTTTTATGCTTCACTTGCTTATACAAAGGAAGAAAAGAACATCCTGACTTTTTTTTTTTTTTTAAAAAAAAGAAAGACATCTTTAATAATTCTGTTTTAGGATTTCTTCAAGGTATGACATATACCCTAGATTAAAGGCATTCGTAGAGTCAGCAGGAATCTAGCTTCGCTTCCTATTAATATCTGTAAGGGTCGATTCTCCACCAACAGCATCTCAGGGATGAAGTTAACAGCAAGGGGCCACAGCTCAGAGATGTTGGAATAATAACTGGCCCACTGAGTGGAAAGATTCACTCTGCAGCCCGACTTGGTTGGGAATTTTAAATGTCCTGAAGGGCTTATAGAAACTTGGGTCAGTCTAAATTTGACTTTGTTTTCATCCTAGCTGTTCTCTTTGGGAAATTTAAGCTACAAGTTCTCTTCTGTGTTTGAGGCGGTCCACCTGGTAGCACACCATGAAAGCAGTGGTGAAGCTGGTAGGAGACAGGGGTGTGGGATGCAGTTTAAGAAAACTGCAGCTTACCTTGAGGTAATGATGTTGAAACAGCTTCAAGTTCATTGAGGATGGAGGATTCTTTGCTACATTTCCAAAGGCTGCCCTTCTAGTTTTAAGCTCTTTGAAGTATTTGGTGGGGAGGTGCTATTAACATTTGAATATTATATATTTCCCATTCGGTTATGATTTCTGCATTTAAAATTTTATATTAATCAGGAGTTGCATGACAAGTTTTCCCTTCCATAGACAGATTATTCCTTAACCACATTCTTGGGGGCGAGGATGATGTCACTGTGTCCCTTAATAATATTTGTTGGGCATCAGGGTAAATGCGAACACCCATTTAGTCTGAAGTAGGATCGGCTTTTCCATTTCCATATTGTAACTACCACTGAAATACTTATCCTCTCCTTAATCCCCTACTATCTCCAATAACATCCTATTGAGGGCTTGTGTTAGATTAAATATTACCATCCTGATAACTAGGTTGTATGAAGAATCTCACCTGGGAAATGTTCTTGCTTGAAGGCACTGGATTCTATGCCAAGAATTCATCTTTTTTCCCCCTCGGACCCATATGCTGCCCATCTTGACTTTTTCTATGTGTAGGGCCAACACCTTCAAACTATTTCTCTTTTTAACTGGTTTCTTGGTCCATGGTACAAACTGGTGAGCAGAAAGAAGCAAGAATCCAGGGCATGCCTTCCTGTCCCCATCTAATTCAGAAAGAGCTGTGGCAGTGGGTGTCTCCTTTCTGGCTCCCCTCCCACTCCACACAGTGTCTTCTGCAATGCCCCCAGTTTTTGCTAGGGGTCCTGGATTTTAAGCTTTGGTATAATAACACTCTCATCTCTTTGTCTTTCTTGCCCAAAAAGTTACAGTGGCTCCTTTCCTGACCTTTCTTTATTGAGACAGAGTTCAGGTACAGTGAAGTTCTCCATTGTGAAATGGTTTGTAATATGTCCACACAACCATCACATCTATCTAGTTCTAGAGCATTTTCATTGTCACCGTCTTAGCTACTTTATAAAGAAAAGAGGTGTACTTGGCTCATGATGCTGGCAGCTGGCATGGCCAAATAGTTGGTGCTGGCTTCTCTGGCTGCATCATGACATAGAGGAAAAGCAGAAAGGGAGATGGCTATGTGCAGAAGGGATGGCCTGGCAAGTGGGGAAACAAGAAGCCATGAAGGGGCCAGGCTTCTAGTTTTCCAGCAACTTGCTGTCATGGGGACTAATTTACCCTGTGGGACCTAATTCACTGCACTAGACCACTATTCATCCATGCATAAGAGTGGTCATGAGCCAATAATCCTCTCTAGATGCTCTAGTCATTTCCCATTCTCACCTGCTCACAGCCACTGACAACCACTTGCCTACTTTCTATGTATATGGGTTTGCCTCCTCTATACATTGCATATAAATGGAATGCCGCAACATGCAGCCATTTGTGGTTAGCCTGTTCACGGGCATCATGCCTCTGAATGTCATTCATGTTATGGTGCCTATCCCTTTGGCTGCATGTTGTTCTTGTCCATTCAGCAGTTGATGTATGTTGAGGTTGTTGCCATTTTTGTGGCTACTATGAATGATACTGCTATCAATATTTGCATAAATGTCTTTGAGTGATGAACCTTTGCCTCCAGTTACCTTCTCTGTGTACCTAGAAGTAGATTTGCTGGACCATCAATCTGTGTTTATCATCTTGAGAACTGGATAATGGTTTCTTTCTGTTACAAATCTCTGCATTGTCTCATTCCACATTTTGGCTATTTGGCTTTTCCACCTCCTTTGAGAACTAGCTCCCTGTATAAAATGCACTCAGTTAAAGTACCTAACATGTATGTACTCTGCCTTCTTGCCTGAACCCTGACTAGAATGGTATCATAAATGCTGTATAAGAAAATCAAGACTATTGCTTCCTTTTTTCTACTCTTTGGAATATGAAATAATGTAAGAAACCACAAAAACACAGAATCTGTGGCTGAGGATTTGCAACTGTAGTCATTTGCTGCCACCTCTAACCTGGTGACAGTTCTTGTGGACACATCTCATTTCCCAACTGTCATCAAATTGGGGCAGGGTCATTTATTTGGAATGCCATTCCAGGAAGCTTTAGAAGGGAGTGGAGAAATGAAATGGGAAGGATAGGTCAGGATCCACTTAAAAAGGCATCAGGGAGCTTGTGATTGTTAGTGCTACTGTGACTCAACCTTGTTGAGGACCTTAGAGAAATTCTAGCACATGTCCCAGAGAAGTTGTGCTATTTTTTTCTTTTTAACTTTGTTTCACTGGTTAAAGGCTGCTTCTCTAGCACTTCAGGAATGGTCCTGTGGCCAGAGAAAGTCTACATGTGCTCTGAGAAGGTGTTTATTGTAAGAGGTTGTGTGTATGTGTGTCTACATGTGTGTACCATGGAGAAGTCTGTAATCTGCTCAAGGACAGGCCTTGTACTGTATTTATATATTAAGGGTTAGATGCTTTTATGCATTTTTTTTAAAGGAAACTGACCAGGGAAAGAAGAAGAAGAAGCTTCCTAGAATGTACATAGGAGCTGCCATTTTATGTGTACATTTTTTTTTTTTCATTTTGTGTATTTGGTACTGTGTCTCATTACACAGACTGGACTCATGGTGATCCTTCTGTTTTCAGCCTCCACAGCACTGGGATCACTGGTGTGTGCCAATGTGCCTGGACTCTGTTGCCAGCTCAGTGCACCTGGGAGGTGGGGTGAGGCAACATGCCAGAGCTGGGATTGAACCTTGGTCCCTGTACTTGCCCAAGCAGGCACTTAGTCCACAGAGCTATCTCACCGACCCTCCTTTATGTGTACTTTGGGTCCCTTTTTTCATTGTTAGTTGTTTTCACAATTGTGTTTTTAGAAGGTTGCCCAGTTCTTCAATTTGTATACAGACTGTGAGATGCACTGTCAATGCACTTCCAAAGAAGCTTCATAAAAATAAAAAGTACAGATCTCCTTGAGGTCTTTAGCGGCAGAAGATGAAACCTAGATGGGGAAACGCTCACCCCCAAATTTCTCAATTTGGGGAACAACAAAGCAGAATGCCTCAGCAGTCCATAGGAGATGACAAGGCTTTTTTTTTTTTTTTTAAAGACTGATTAAAAGCCGGGAAATTGGAGGAATTTCTTCAAAACAGTAGAGATATTTAAATCAAGTACAAAAAGGCAAAAACAAAAATGTAAATCAGTACTTGCCTCTGACTGACTTAGCCTGCTAAATAAATGTAGCTGCAACTAGTTCTTTACCTTAGAGTAAAGGTATGTTCTCATTAGGTTGGAAGTAAAGTGGCAAGAAAGTAGAAAGTTTCAAGAGTTACTGAGAAGTGACATGTTAATGGATTAAAAATCATTGGCATTTGGGAAACTCTATTCCTATCCTGGAATTTAGCTCAGAGAATCCAACCCGAAGCTCTCAGGGTAGGGGTGTGGCACATCTCATCCATTTTAGAGACTTTCCAGTTTCTTCAGGTCATACTCATAGATTCAGAAAATCACCATTATATAAGTCAATTAACTGCAGTAACTTTC
Organism: Myocastor coypus; assembly: GCA_004027025.1. Lineage (NCBI taxonomy): Eukaryota > Metazoa > Chordata > Mammalia > Rodentia > Myocastoridae > Myocastor > Myocastor coypus. Next base: position 55,996 of record PVJA010010361.1, read on the forward strand.
TATCCACACTTGGACCTTGACAATCTGGATTAGGAATGTGTATCTTAGAGGTTACTAATCACATCTGACTAGTGTGTTTAATACCCTAAACTGGTAATTTATAAAGAAGAGATGTTTAAAGTTGAGATAAAGTTCTGTGGCAGAATGCTGGGCAGCATACATGGGGCCCTGGGTTCAATCCCTGGAATCATTAAAAAGAAAAGGAATAAAACTTTATTTGAAAAATAAAGGTTTATCTTTCCCAAAGGAAGAAGTAAAATTATCATTTGCAGATGACATGATACTTCACATAGAAGACCCCAAAAACTCCACCAGAAGACTTTCAGATTTAATAAGCAAATTCAGTAGTGATCCTGGATACAAAGTCAACACTTAAAAATCAGTAGTATTCCTGTGCAAAAACAACAAAGTCACTGAAAGAGAAATTGAGGAAACCACACCCTTCACAATAGCATTGGAAAGAAAGAAATATTTATGAATCAATCTAACAAAGGAAGTAAAAGATTTATACATTGAAATTTACAGTATTCTGAGAAAAGAGATTGAAGAGGATTTCTAAAAAAGAAAAAGATATTCCTTGCTCATTGATAGGAAGAATGAACAATGTGAAAATGGCCCTACTCTCAAAGCTAATACACAGATTTAATGGAATTCCAATCAAAATACCATTAGCATGCTTCACAGATGTAGAGAAAATATTCCTGAAATTCATCTGGAATCAGAAGGGACTTAAAAGAGCAAAGGCAACTTGGGCAACAAAAGAAAGACAGGAGGCATCATAATCCCTGACTTGAAATTATACTACAAATCTACTGTGATAGAATCAACCTTGTACTGGCAAAACAACCAACCAATCAACCAACCAACCAAACAAACAAAGAAACAGGCTTGAGGACCAATGGAATGAGCTATCTTAATATGCTGAGCTGTAAAAGGCTCAAGTCAACATCTTCCAGTATTGTCAGTTCTGCTGATAACCCACTACTATTATGAACTATTGGACTATATTGGGATATTTTGCTGAATTCATGCACCTGCAATATTTGAATGGCAGTGGGATGCCCATCTCTGACAAAACAAACAAACAAACAAAACGAGAAAACAAGGAGGATATGAATGAAGGACCATTTTGTAGTGAAAAAAGAGGATAATTATACAGCTACGTCCTCTTAGTTCAATGGAAGAAAGATTTGTACTAATAATGTTTAGACAAGATATCATATCTGCATCTTGTACTCTGAATAATTGCTATGAAGACAACAATATGCAATGTATTATGTCCTACTCATCTATTTTGAAACTGTCTCATTGATATTTGTTTCTCATGAAAATTAATAGAATAAAAAAAAAAAGGATCAATGGAACAGATTAGAAGATGCACACATAACTTCAAAGACACTCAACCAATTTTGTAGCCATCAGATTACCCATAACTAAGATGTAATTAATCCTGTTTAT
>PVJA010010362.1:0-57684 GCA_004027025.1 Myocastor coypus
TGATGGGCATCTGTGTTGTTTCCAGGATTAAGCTATGACAAATCGTGCTGCTATATATATTGCTGTGGCATGATGTTTTCAGGTCTGCTGGAAAAAATACCCAGGAGGAGAATAGCTGGCGTGAATGGGACCTCCAATCCTAGCTTTTGGAGAAATTTCTACACTGATTTCCACAGCGATTATACCAGTTTTCAATCCCACCACCAGTGCGGAAGTGTTCCTTTTTCTCCACAGCCTCTCCAGCATTTGTTATTGGCTGATTATTTGATCGTAGCTAGTTTTTCTCAGGCAAAATGGAATCTCAGTGTTGTTTTAATCTGCATTTCTCAAATGACCAGTGATGTTGAACGTTGTTTCATATATTTACTTGACATTTGCATTTCTTCCTCTGAGAAGTGTGTATTCATCTCAGATGCCCATTTTTAGATGGGGTCTTTGAACTTGGGGGAGTCTTGCATTTTTTTAATTTTATAAGCTATAGATAGAAAGCCTTTGTTAGAGACACAGTTGACTATATTTTTTCCCAATTTGTAGATTTTCATTTCACTCACTTGAAGATTTTCTTTGAAGTACAGAAACTTTTCAAAAAGATGAGATCCAGGTTGCTGATTTTTGAAGCATTTCCTGTGCAGTTTGTTTTTTGTTGATGAACTCTCCACCTACCCCTATGTGTTTAAAATTTCTACTTTCATAAAAATTATGTATTTACTTTTATTTTGTTTGTAAAAGGGAATAAAAGTAGTAAATAATATTAAAAGTGATACAGAATTTTAATACACAAGGTAATACAAATTAAACATTGTTTTATTGTATATTGTTGAAAAGAATTCACCAAAAGAATAAAAAGAAAACAATGAATTGGGAAAAATTTTTAGCCAACTGTCCCTCAAACAAAGGACTTCTATGTAGAATATATAAAGAATTCAAAAAAAAAAATCAGGCCCTAAAATTCAAAGACCCAAACCAAAAAGGGCATCTGTGATAAATATATACTTCTAAGATGAAGAAATATAAATGACAAAGAAATATATGACAAAGAAATATAAATGACAAATAAATATAAGTATTCAACATCATTAGTAATTTGAGAAATGCAAATTTGAAGCTTCCAATTTAAATATGGTAAATTATAAATGCTGACAGTGGTGCAGGGTATGGATATCATTGATTAGCTTTAGAAATAACAAAGCTGCTGCTGCCTGTGAGTAGCTTCAATTCTTAGCATAGAATGTTTACCATTGAGACACATTGTTTATAGGTGACTGAATATTTTAGAGAAAGTACTATCAAAAAAGAAAACTGGAGTTCCCTGGGCTTTTATGTTTAGAGCAGTGACTGACAAGAGCTATGTGCTAAGCCTGGGATCTGGACTAGGACCTTGTAAAAACTGGCAGTAGAGATTTGATGATAGTTAAGCTGCTATTCTTGAAAAATATATCCGTTCCTCTTTTCTGCTATCAGCCTTAAAAGGGGAGAACTACCAACCTTAGAGTGATATTTCTTAAATGATTAACAAGTTTACATGTAGAGGTCAGTAGGAATCTCACCTGGAGTTGAAAGTACAAAATAGTCAGATGCTAAATAGAGGAAGACTTTCCAAGCTTTAATTCTGCTTTGCAACCCATCAGGTGACTGCAGGCCCATGTGCAAAAGTTGATACCTTTTACTCAAAGTTGCCTGTGCCTCCCTGCCTATTGTGATATTTTATTACCATAAAAACTCTTGTGCTGGACCAGTGAGATAGTTCAGCAGACTAAAGCCCATGCTTAGGCAAGCTTAGACAAAATAGGGACCGTAGTTACAGCCCAGACACTACATGCTGTGCCAGCCTCACCCTCACAGTGGGCTGAGCTGTCTAGATTCCCTGTGTAGTGGTGTATCCCTGTAATCCCAGCACTCGCAGGCTGAAAACAGGAGGATCACCACAAATCTGAGCTGCATAGTGAGGCCCTATAATAACCAAATACATTAAAAATAAAGAAATAAACTGTCAAAACAATATTTCAAAATGTGTTGATTTAGTTAAAATTAATATGCAGTCATAAAGAGACTGGGATCTCAAGGAAGGCCATGAAAGTGGAGACAACAGAATTGTGGCTGGAGGTGCATCTGAAGAAGGTAAAACCTCAAGATGTAGACACAATGGCTAGACTTAGGTATGTTCCTAAGGGATAAGTGGAATTTGTGAATACACTGTAATCAGTACTACTCAGTCCATTAAATTTAGATATTCATTAGTAAGCAGGGTGGGTGACCAGAACACCTGTGCCTAACTCTTCTTTAAATGTTCATGTTTTAGAAATCAAAGATAACTCAAGATTAATTACATAAGCCATATACCCTTGCTGCATTCTGTGCTTCCCTATGAGATCAATATTAGCTAATCAGTTATACTTGTAACTTTTTTGTTGATTATAGTTTGACTCAGGTTGTATCCACCTCAGGATTCTGAATGCAACTTATCAATTGCCTTATAAAACATTCTTGGAGAAATGTTTTAATGGAAACATGCTTGGGACCCCTTCTGTCTCCCAGAAACTATCCCCATTCCTCATTAAACCTTTCCTTCGCTGAACCTACTTTGTCCTTTGGAATTCACTGTTCATTTTCAGGGTACACAAACTCAGCATATCTGACAGCTAGCAGCTTGGGAGTCATATTTTCCCTATCTTAGAAAGTTGTTATAAAATGAGTGTTCTAATTTTATCAGAGTATTGAAAACTCTAATAATTTCCTAATTCAATGAAATTACTGAGAGTTTCTGAAACTTAGAAAGAGGATCTATTTGAATAGGATGGGTCATGAGTACTTGAACTTGGAGTTTATATAATCTTTCCAGCAATTTCCGCTCCAGTGTTCTCTCCCTTTTCTTCTCTCCTTTCCTGTCCTTCTTCCCTCCGTGGTTCACTGCTTTCTGGCTGACGTGACCTGAATCATTTTCCTCCTTTCTCCACTTTCTTTCTTCATAAAGTTTCTGAGCCAAATGGCTATGGATGGAAAGTTCTGAAGTCAAGAACAAAAGCAAACTTTTGCTTGTTTAAGTTGTTCTCAGATTTTTTGTCAAAGTCACAGAAATTTGACTAACAAACTAGTATATCACAGACAATAAAAAGAAAATAAAAAGAAAACAGTACTACTTTCTTCTCTAGGTCTCACAGCACATATCTATTTACTCAAGTACTAAGAGATACACTTTTTAAAATAGTAGAAAATCTTAAAATTGTTTATATCATGTGTGTACAATTATACACATAATATTTATGTATAATTATGTAATCATATATATTATCATTGTATTTATATGATTATATACACGCATAATTATATACACTATATATGCACATTATTGTTAGTTACATAGAATTAATGGGCAACCTTGTAACAAACATGCTGAGGTTATGTGTGCTCAAAAATTATTTGACAAACTGTAGCTTCTTATGAAATTATAAAGACCAATAAAATCACTCTGTGTTATATGCCAAAGTGAAATGAATTGATAGAGGTAGTATACGGCAGATACCAATTCACATAAAAGTATGTGCAAATAATGTTGTTTTCACATCTTCTAAAAGTGGACTTTTAAGTTGACATTTAAGATTAGTCTGAAATTTCCTTGATTAGAAAGTGAAGAAAAATGCATTAAAGTATAATAATATTGTACAATTGTAGAATGCCACTATAGTAGGGACAGAAAATATCTAGTAAGTACAAGAATGTAATTCAAAATGGATGGAAATTTTAATGTAGTGGCATAACAGGAAAAATGGTCTTTGATTATATACAAAATTATTGCAAATCTAAAGGCAAGCTATATTGGAAAAAGGCAGTAGGTTTGAAAGGCATAGACCGAAAAAGCTGAAGCAAAATAAGAAATATTGATGAAATTCATCAAAGCACCATCCAAGGAAAACAATCTTTTTCAGCATTGTGTGAGTGATAAAATTTTAAGGCAAGGCATCTGTTCCTAATTTTATTGTGTCATTGTTTCAGTACAATGAAATTCAGCATCAAAAAATCTTCAAAGCATATCTCTTTAATTCCTGCATTCTAATTGGTCTTTTAAGAATGAATAATATTAAATTCGAGTGCTCCTACATGAGCACACATGGCTTGTCATGGGAATACAAGTATGCCGTAACTATTAGCTTTTCCCTGGATATCTTTGTGAGTTCCAAATTTCCTGAAGTTTTCCTTGTGTATATCTCCAGATATATTGTATTATCTGATATATCAGAAGTTATTTAATAGCTAGAGCCGGGTGTGGTGGTGCACGCCTGTAATCTCAGCACGTGGGAGGCTGAGGCAGGAGGATCAGTGCGAGTTCGAGACCAGCCTGGGCTACAAAAGTGAGTTAAAGGCCAACCTGAACTGCATAGCGAAACCCTGTCTCAAAAGACCAAAAAAAAAGAGGAAGTTATTTAATAGCTAAAGACTAGTATTCTAGTTTTTAGTTCTAACATCATTTAATAGATCTGCTTCCTTTTTAGTGGAAGTGAACCTATATTTTGTTTCATTTTTGGGTGGTGTTTTAATTTTTTTAAATCAGTTATGTTATACACAATATTCTATTTGTTTTCCATTTCAAAAAAGAATTAATATGACACTACATTTATCACATTGCCCCACTTTTAGTGTGATTACTAACTACATTAGTATTGAGAAATTTCAAGACAAATCCTTAATTACCATGAATTTACCAAGGTAATGGAACTCTGGAAATTCGTTGAATCCAAGACTCTAAAGAAAGGCTGAGCCTGTAGGTTAGGAAAACACGAAATCTCTCTAATGTTCTTATGTTAGTAGCATTTAGTTCAAATGATATTTAACAATTGAGGTCAGTGTTAAAGAACCTATGGCACATGTGCTGCAGTAGGGTGTTTGTTACAGTTGAAAACTATAAAAGATTTGCCACCCCTAACTCAGATCAACTCCTAAATACTCATTTTATAAATTATATAGCAGAGCTATAGAAGCTAATATCTATGTATGACATTACATCAAAGTGAAATTCTAGGTTTCCCTTTTGGGCCTTCTGAGCCTGTGTCACACAACAACACATTCAAATAGACCTAAAGGGCTTATGTTTATGCTAATGTTTGCGAACATAGGACCCTTGTAGTAGAGTAAATGGACCTTAGTGGATGTCTGAATGTTCATAAAAATCAAATAGAAAATGGTCATACTGGTGGAAACCTGTAATTCCAGAACTCACAGGGCTGAAATTGGAATTGTTTCAGGTTTAAGGCCAATTTGGGCTGTGCAATGAATTTAAGCTCAGCCTGAGCTATATAGCAAGACCCTGTGTCAGAAAAGAAAGAAAAGTTAAAACCACCTAGTAACAAAGGAAAACAAATCAAATAGTTCAGCAACATGTTCCTAGTTTTTTCTTGTACATTGTTTCCAATTCTACATTTAGCATAAAAATTGATATAGGCATATTTTTGGATACGATCTCATATCAGGTAAATCTAAGTACTTATCAGGTAAATCTAAGTCTTAAAAGCACACTGAGAAGCATTTCCAACAGAAGTTCATATCTACTGGTAAAATAGGTTTTCAGCTTTTGGTTGGTTTGAAAACCTCCTAAATTGCCTGGTGAAATTTCCAGTTTGTGCTAAACTCCATTCTTGGAAAGATAATATTGACCCTGCACCTGTCAGTGAGGCTGCAGATGGTGCATGTACCACACACGATTGCCTTCAAAACAGGAAGGAGGAGGAGATGAAGGAACAGATTGCTGTGTGAAATGAACACACACGTCCAAAAGGCTAATTATTTGTTCCCTAAAACTATTTCCAGGGTGCAGCATCCTTAAATATTGATGCTCAGTTCTGCGCAACATTAAAAAAGCCACAGAAAACTTACTAAAGCAAATGTGACATATAAATATATTATGGTGCAATTCACCAAAATACATACTTTATATTACTTTGTAATTATGTTCCTTGTTTTAGAAAAGCACAAGTTTTGGATTATGCTTTCTCACTTCTGTATGGAAAGATGAATATTTTTCTTCTCTTGGCAAACTGAAAAATTGGTATTAGTTTCGACTTAATTATTCCAGATGATCAAATTACACTTGAATATTGCTTTAATTAAACAACTATTGAGAGGAAACAGTTACAAAAATATTTTGGCAGTAATCTTGAAAAATAAAGTTTAAAATCATTACTAAAAATTATCAGGGTAGAATGTATTTTAAGAGAATCTAAAAGCTGAGTAAGTCATATGTTCAGGCAATAGTTATAATGACAAAATATATTTCATCAAATAAATTGTACAAGATGTTAACTCAAAACTCAAATTGTGTGAATTTTTTAAATCTTAAGATATAGAAGTTTCATCAATGTTTACTCATTATAAATTATCTGAAAATAAATACATGTAACTAAACAATTGTACACTAAAGAACATTTACTAAATTTCATAAAATAGTTTCTTAACATTAATTGTTTTCATATTTATGTAAATGTGTGTATATGTGTAAGATCACTGATTAATGCATTAATATGATACAAAATTTTATCTTGTCATATTTTTTATTCCATTCTTTATTTGTCCAAGATTTACAGGAACAGAGCTGTTCTTGGAACATTTTATGTACCCTTTTTAAATTTTTTAAAAAAATTTTGTGTATTTGGTTCAGGTTTTCACTACACAGTTTGCATTTATAATGATCCTCCTGTTCTCAGCCTCCCCAGGTCTGGGATTATAGGCATGCACCATCAGGCCGGACTTGGTCTCCAAATCAGCGAGCCTACCGCCAGGGCCAGTGTGGCACGCATGACTGGAGATCGAACCCTGATCCCTGCACTTGCCAAAGCAGTTGTTTAGTCCACTGAACTACCTTGCTGGCCTCATTTTATGTATCACTGAATAAAATCTCATTTATTTTAGGCTCTTACACTTATTGATTCCTTCCCAGGTGACTTGAGATCTGACAGATATATTTCCTCTTCCAAACAAATTTCTAGCCAAATTGAAGGAAAGTTAAATGCCATTTGCAACACTGTATGTAACAGCTTAGTTCCAAGGCTGAAAACTTACTACTGCTATCATAATTCTATCAGGTTATAGTACTGTTCATCTGGAACTTTCCTTCCTGAAACCAAATGTAAGGGCTCTAGATATTTTCCTTGTACCTTTCATACTGTGGACCATATATGGTTTGCCACTTATTTCACAAGGATAAAATGGCTTCCATAAAAAACCTGTGCTCAAATTATGATCATGACATATGTAGTTTCCAACTTAATCTTAGCCCTCACAATTTCCTAGGCATCTGTGTCTGCATTTCATTCCTGATTTGTCAGTGTCTTCTCATCACATATGTCATAGACCTATCGTGTGCACTTGCTTCTCAGGAAATAAACTGGTTTGAATACACTCAGTCCATCATTATTGCCATTTTCTGAAACAATCCTGAAAGTCTTTCTTGAGTGTTTTTAATTGCATTGTTATGACAGCCTTAGTGTCCTGAATCTGTTCATAAAGTCTATTTTTGAAATGGTATCGTTTGTGTCTAGTTGTCCCCTCAAAGCCTCATGTATTCCTGGGATTTGTGATTAACTCATGGTCCACTGGGCTAATGGGTGTGAGCAGTGCTGGAACTGGGGTTGTGATTGCTGCTGGGTCTATGGGTGTGAGTACCTCACCCAGCCTGGTGTGGATAGCCTGAATGTAACACAAAGGAGACAAGAGTTGGGCTTCATTGCCATTTGTTGCTGCTACTCCTCCCATGTGCTCTTGCTGTGTTGCTATATTCCTCTGTCACGTACTGCTGCCCTCTGCCATGTGCCACTATACGTTGGAGCCAGCTGAGTATGGGCTGAAATTTCTACTAACTGTGAGCTAAATAAACCTTTCCTCCTTCATTTTGAGTGTCAGGTATTTGTCTCAGCAATGAGAGAAGTGTAACACGACATAATCATTTTTACTTTTACTCAAGTGTCAAAAGTGGCACAATGACAATTTGGTGAAGATGAGTTAAGACACACTGTAAATATTTCATGAGCCTGCCATTCCTTTGAATTGCATTCAGTAGCAAAATTCATCATATTTTTGTATTTATTTATTTGTTTATTGGTTCTTTGGTTTATTTGAGGCAGATTCTTGCTAACACAGTTCAGAATGGGCTATATCTCACATGTTATTCTACATTGCCCTTGAACTGTCAGAAATCATTTTGCTTCAGCCTCCCAAGAGCTGTGATTACAGGCATGTGCCCTTCTACTGACTATTTTTAACACACTTACTAACACTTGGAAAACAACTTTGAGAACTGCTTCAGAAAGTGACAAGATTGGTGGAATAAATGTGCTTAAATCAAGGTGAAATATTTTTAATCAGATTTTATTGATACATTTTAGACCAGTACATAGCTAAAATATAGTAAGGGAAATTATAAGGGAATTAATAGCAATGTATCTTTTACTGTAATGTTTTTCAGTTTTTATTTTTATTAGTACAAGTTTATATTACATTCATTCTTTACATAATGCTTATATTTCTTTTGGAGAGTTGACACATGCACTTAAAACATTTCGATTTTTTTCTGTTCTTTCCCTTACTCTCTTTTCCTTTCTTGTTCCTTCTTTTCATCTCCTTCCCATTTAAATAAAATCTCTCTACTTCCTATTGTCTATTATTTATTTAATATGATATTAGCAAGTTTTTGACACTATGTTAGTCTGTAGTTATTTTCCTTTTTCACTTCAATTCTTGTGTTGGAATTAGATAACATAATATAATAATATATTATATATAACATATTGGGTAGTTTCCAAGAATAATTTTTGGAATACTGCCTCCTTTTGATTTCATTAAAGGATTTGGAAGAGTATTGGCATTAGATTTTCCTTTAAGATAAAACACTCTTAGAGCAACTTTTTGTATTTTAGAGTCCTGGTATTTTGTGCTGCCATCCTTTAATTAGAGACACAGTTTTCATCTTCCGCTATCTTTTTGTAACGTGTTAATCAATCAAGAGTGCTTTTCGTTATATCATTTCCATGTATTTGTGTAATTTCTGTGGTTTCGCTTGCCATTGACTTCCAGCTTTGCTGTTATATCATCTAATAATGTGCATGATATAATTTTGATTCTTTCGGATTTATGTAAGCCTGCTTTGCTGACTAGTGTATACTTTATTTTTGAGAAAGTTTCTTGTACTGCTGAGAAAAATGTATACCATTATTTTTTGAGTATAACACTGTATAGGTCTCTATTTGAAGATCATGCTCTACTTTATTTTTATTTTTTAAAGACACATTTATTCAGCATCATGATCAGAATGTTACATTTATCAATCAACAGCATGGGTGCAAAAAATGGTCTATGTTAAAATCCTTTGTTGGAATGTTTTACACTTTCTGCAGAACAGAAATTAAAATAACCTATTATACAATTAGTTACAAATACAGTCGGAGTTTTTGATCTATATGCATGAGTAGTGTCTAAAGCATGTCTTCTTTGTAGCAGCTAGGTCCTGCCACCACTGTGCTTGGCTGAATTCACAAACCTGTTGTAACTTGTAGTTTCACTGTCACTTTTTTGGCTCTCCTCTCCTGATAAGCTTTGTTTCCTGGAAGTGATTAAAACCTTCTGTAGGGGCTAGGGAGATAACAGTAGAATAAGTGGTTGTCTTGCAAGCACAAGGACCTGAGTTCAACCTCCAGTTCTGAAAAAAACAAAAACCAAAACAAAAACCTGCCATTGCCATAGCTACTGCTGGTGCTGCAGCCCCCATAGCCACCTTGATTTCATGGTTTGATAAAATATTAGCCTCACCACCCATAGGGCCTAGAGCTTCTGTCTCCAAAGTTTCCACCCTTCATGGGTCCAAAATTTGAAGACTGACTGTTGTAATTGCCAAATTCATTATAACTTCCAGCACCTCCATAATTGCTTCTGTCTCTGCCAAATCCACTGTAGCCATGTCCACTGCCACCATATCCACTCCCAGCACAGCTGTGACCATGGCCACCTCAACCACTAAAGTTTCCTCCATGAAGTAAACTGTCATTGCCACCAAAAACACCCACAGAACGACCACCAAAATTTCGAGAATCACTTTGACCTCTTTGGCCACTAGCCATCTACTACTTCGATAGGGCTTTCCTAACTTCACAGCTGTGGCTGTTCACAGTGTGGCATTTTCAAATGACAATCCTATCTTAAGCTTAACTTAATCATAGTTATCAAAAGTTACAAAAGCAAAGCACCTCTTCTTTCCACTGCCTCAGTCTGTCATAATTTCAACCACTTCAATTTTTTCATATTGTTCAAAATAATCTCATAGGTGATGTTCTTCAGTATCTTCTTCAATGCTACCAACAAAGATCTTCACTGTTAAGTGGGCACCTGGTCTTTGAGAATCATCTCTTGAGACAGCTCTCTTTGGTTCCACAACTCTTCCTTCCACTTTGTGTGGTCCTGCATTCATGGTTGCATCTACCTCCTCCACGTGCCATAAGTGACAAACCCAAAGCCTTGGAATGCTTGGTGTTTGGGACCCTTATTGCCACCTAGTTTATGAAGACTCTCTATTGCTCAGAATAACTGCTCAGACACTCATCAGTTGTTTCAAAGCTCAGCCCTCTGATGAAGAGCTTCCATAGCTGTTGGGCTCCTTGAGAGACTTTGATTTAGCTAGGACAACAGTCAAAAGAGAGACTGACAATGCTTCTTCTGTGGTGTTCACCAGCAGAAAGGAATAAGTTACTAAGCATATTCTACATTTGCTTTGTTGTTTAGTTTAGTTGATTTATCATTTTGTGAGAGTGGGATGCTGAGGTCCTCTTCTGTAGTTTTCTTCATGTCTATTTGACCTTTTTTGTCTCATAGTACATATTTTATGAAGTTTGGTACACTGCTGTACTGTGTGTATATGATAATAATTATTATCTGTTTGTATTATGTCTTTAATTCTTTGTGGAATACACCTAGAAAGGGAGTACCTGAGCCAAATGGAATTTCTACTTTTAGTTGAGGAATTCCATTTGGATTTTCATAGTTGTACTATTTTACATTCCTGCCCCTCCAAAAAAATAAATAAATGAAAGGGCTCCTATTTTTTCTAACTCTTTCTAGGGTATACTTTAGATTTTCCTAGAACATTAGTTTGGTAGTCATGAATTTCTTTAGATGCTCTGTATGATGGAAATATTTTACTTCTCCATAAATGGTAAAGCATAGTTCGTTTCTTTTTTTTTTTGTTTTTTTTTTGTTTTGTTTTGATATATCAGTCTTGGTTGGAAGTTCTTTGCTTTTAGGACTTGAAACATTTCACTACAAACTTTCACAGGCTTTACAGTTTATGTTTAGAAGTCTATTGTAATTCTAATGGGTTTACCTATTGAAATAATTTGATTTGCTTTTCCTAACAGATATCTAAATTATTTTGTGTGTTGGCATTTTGGGATTTTGATATGCCATGGAGTGCTATTTATTTTTATCTGAGCTATACTGTGTTCATATTGCTTCATTATTCACATGTTAATTTCTCCATGTTAGGAAACATTTCTGCTATTATTCCAGTAGATATATTTTTGATTTATAAATTAAGAAAATGTCTTCAAAATATATTGTGAACATTAATTTTTAAACTATAACTTTAAAAAAAAGAGCATATATTTTGAGTACATCACATCTTTCCTAATTTATATATCAATTCTTTGATGATAGACCATATCTGATTTTACTGCTTTAGAAATAATGTAAAAATATTCATCTTGTATCTTTTAATATTTTGGATCATTAACCAGTTGGATCTCTCTCCATTTCATCTAATATTTTATTGCATTTGATAAAAAATAACAATGTGACAGTTTCAAAACACATTAGTATATTTCCAGTATTTGATACAATACATATTATTGTCCTCCTAGTAGTTATATAGAGCACAGAGTGTAGATGTAATATTTTTATCTAATATTCTTTTAGGATAATCAACTGAATTTTAGATATCTGAGTTAAATGTGGAAATATCCTGCCCTATCATGCTTCTGAACCAAAGGAAGAATGTCACGACACAGCAACTCTACAAACTGAAAGAGATATCACCAGAGAACAAGCATTGTAGAACCATTATATTGGAATTTCAGTCTTCAAAGCTATGAGAAACATATTTCTGTTTGAAGCACATAGGCTATATTTTCATGAGAGCTATTTATATCATCTTACCCCAAGCCAACTCATAAAACATCACATAATTATACTAGTAGAATGATGAATTCATGTGAAAAAAGAACAAGAAAGTATTTATATTACATAAAGCTGAATAGATAAGCAAATTAAAAATAGAAAACATTATATGTAGCAGTGTGGATCCCATTTGTGTCACTTAGTCATGGTAGGTGCAAAACTCTGACAAGAATGAACTTAAGAGGACATTTGAAGAGGGAAATATATAACAACAGTTTTGCTAAGTCATGTTTTCAATGTGAATACAAACATTACAGGAGTGGTAATTAGAAGAAAAAGTGTAAAAGGCATGTCTTATTTATCTAATGTAATTAAAATAGAATATTGGAACTCAATTGCAATAGTAATAATAATAAAGAGAAATTAATAACATGAGAGTGATGTAAGACTTGTTTGAGTAAAGACTTTGGGGAAAGATAAAGCAATTCTATTATAAAATTGCATTTATTTTATAGTATGTATAATTTATCTAAACAAACATTAACATTATTCCCACATTTCCCATGCAAAAAAATGAATGAAATCTAACTAGATTAAACTACTGAGGGAAGTAATTACTAATATTAACAGCTACAATCACACTTTCCTTTGTCTATAATAAAATGTGCTAAAACAGTACATACTAATTAGAATTTGAGTAATAGCTTGGCAGTGGCTAATTTTTTTCACTTTATTATTTCTTTCCAGTTTTCATTTGTTGTTGCTTTAATTCATATAAGTATAGAGATTAGTGGGCCTTGTGTCATATTTGTACATGCATTTGACATACTTTGATCATTTTTAATTCCACGCATCCTGCCCTTTTTATATCCCTCTAGTCTCCTTTCTGATTTCATATATTTTCTTTTTAATTTTATGAATTTTTTCAGGTTCTGTATAGGAGAGAAGCATACTTGTTTGAGTTTGGTTTATTTCCCTTAACATGGTGATCACCAGTTCCAGCCTTTTTCCTGCCATGATGCAATTTCAGTGCTCTTTATGGCTGGACAATATTTTATTATTCACATATAGTACTTCTTTTATAAAAACTATTTCAAATTGCCCTCTTGCAAACATGGGTGTGCAGATTTCTCTGTAGCATGCAGCTTTTATTTTTAGCATAAAATAGAAAATGTAAGTTTGAAATACATTTGTTGGAGTTTAACACTTTCTCAGCATCTTTAAAAATGTAGACCACTGTTATGGTTTCTCTCTAGTTATTCTCCCAAAGCCTCATGTAGTCATGGGTTGGGAACTTCTAGAATTTGAGATTAACTCATGATCCCCTGAGATTATGGGTGGTTCAAGGCTGGGATTATGGGTATGAGTGCTATACCCAGCCTAAGACAGAGAGTCTGAATGTAATATAAAAGAGACAGAGAGACAGACTCTGTCGTCATTGTTGCTGTTCCAACAAAGCTTCTCTCTGCCATGTGTCAGTCCGCCTTAAACCAGTCAAGTATGGACTGATAGCACCAGTAGCTATGAGCTAAATAAACCCTTCCTTCTTTCATTTTGTTTGTTGGGTACTTGTCCTAGCAACGAGAGAAGAATAACTGATACAACTACCATTTCTAATATAATAATTTTTGTTGTTCTTTTGTTTTGTTTTGTTTTGTTTTTTTTGGTACTGAGGATTGAACTCAGGACTTCGTGCTTAGCATGCAGGTGCTTGTGCCACTGAGCTATATCCCTGGCTGTAATATAATAAGTTTGTATTTATTTATTTAATTTGCATTTATTTAATACAAATTAAACAGATTATATAAATTGTACAGAATTAGGGTATTATTTCAATGGAAGAACTGTAAAATAGATTTCTACATGATGATGGAGAAGCATGTGACTCAAAGGTAATAGATACTTAAAATTTATATAAATATCCACACTGTAGGATCCTGACTATGAAAATATACTACTCTACAACATGTATTAATGTTATGAAAGTTTGAACATTATATTCCTTTTGTTTGTTTGTTTGTTTGTTTTTTCTTTTTTTGGTGGGACCAGGGTTCGAACTCACCACCTTGCACTTGCCAGGCAGGCACTTGTGCCATGGAGCTATCTCCCCAGCCCCCTGAACATTATATTCCTAATTGCAGTTGGTTACAGTTTTGTTTTCTGAATTGTCTATTACAGGATTGTCTATGAGGACTGTATATGTTTTGTTCTTTGGATAATTAAGAAATTAAAATAAAGAAACTGAGCAAATTTAGTGAAGAAAACAAGTTCTATCCAAACTTTTGTACAATTTAATTCCTGATTTGTAAATTATATCTCTGTAGAAAGTGAAAATAGCAACTATTCTCTGTGACTTTCTCCCCAACTCACTTTTTAAATTCTACAATTATTTTATCCTGTCATTCTTTTACATACTATATTGTGGCTCTGTAGTTGTGCCTACTAAAGTTTTAGAATATTTCTTCATGTTTATATTGGCATCTTAATGTTCAGTTGTGGATTTTTGTTATTTGATTATGCTTTATCAATTTTTGGTCAAATACCAATTTGTAGACATGGATAAAAGTATGCATATACTTACATACTTGTCCTTTCATGGTAAAGTATTCTTTCATATATTCTCAGTATGTTTCCAGGTATTGTATGGTATTTCTGGATAGAAATATTGGGGCATATATTCTTTTCTCATAAAAGATAATAAAATGACACAGCAATTAAAAAGGTAAATTTGACTTTTGCTTTTAACCAATTAGCAAGTATTAATAAAATTTCAGAAAGCTCGTGGCTCATAAGCACTGCTTCTGAGACCTGTAAACATAGCTAGGTGGCTGAGCCATACCATGGTGATTAGAAATGGAACTTTCTTCATTTTATATTTCTTTGAAGTTTGTGACTTTATTACTTTCTGGCTGCTGCAGGTGACATTTCCTAGCCTTTCTTTATCTAATTATTTTAAGAACAGGGAAAGGAGACTCTTTTGAGCCCATTTAAAATTTCCATCTGTCAAACTGCTCCAAAATTCCATGTGGTGTGCATTTAAAATACCATGCATTTGTCATTGTTTTCTTTGTTTTCCTTCTTGACTTATTAAAGCTGACCTAGTCATGTTACTTTTTTGTTACATTCTTTTTTTAGTAATTTCAATGTATGTTACTTTATTTTCTAAATGCATTATTTATTACACTTACATTGCAAAGAAAATTTTGAATTTATATTTGACACTAGCTTAGAAATTTTTAATGTGATTTTATTTGACATTCATACATATTTATTATGCATTTGTAGTTTATTATTGCATTGATATAAGAAAGTGCTGTCAGTATAATTCTTAAAAATTCTTTCTTTCTAGTACATATTTCGATGCTGCACAATCGTTAGGTATTTTTTTTTTCTTATGTATTTAGTACAGGGCCTGCAAGACACACCAAACTCAGTGATTTTCCTGTTTTTCAGCCTCCTAAGCACTGGGATTACCCAGTCACTATTGCTGTCTCGTGTGCACCATGGCTGGGGGCAGTATCACAAGCCAGGGATTGCAGACCAGTCTGCTGAAACTAGGTCTCTGTGTCTGCTTAAACAAGCACTTAAGTCCTCTGAACTGCTTGGCCAATTCTCAAAAGATAATTTTAATAAATATTTTCTAATCAAATGCTTTAAAAGAAAGAACACATCATGATGAATTTAATAGATGGTATTGGTAAAGTAAAAGTAGAATATATTTCTCAAATGTTTTTTAGCTATATTATTTCAAAATGTTTTATTTCTCTTTCTTTCTTTGTTTCTTTGTTTCTTTCTTTCTTTCTCTCTTCTTTCTTGCATTCTTCTTCCTTTCTTTTGTAGCAAGAATCAAACTCATAACCTTGTATTTTCCAGGTAGGTGCCTATTTCAAAGCTATCTCCATGGGCCTCAGACTGTTTTAATATGGCTATTTGAAGTAGATAACTGCCAAAAGTACTAATTTAAAAATACTTCCCCTTCAAATAATTCTTATTTTATATACAATAATGTGGCTTAATTTGTAATATATATTTTATTGAACTTGATTTTTAAATTTCTATATAATTTTATATGTTGTTTCTACTAGGACTTTAAAATAAGTATTGTCTCAGTTACTCTTCTCTGGTTGCTAAGACAAACACCTGCAACTGAACATGAGGGAAGGAAAGGTTTATTTACCTCACAGGTACTGGAGCTTTCAGTCGTATTCAGCTGGCTCCTTGGTTCACTCATTTTTATGGCCAGCTCAGCCCTCCCCGCCCCGAGGGCAGGACTGGCGCAGCATGTGGGGCTGGGGAGCCAACCGCGGTCCCTGAAGCCGCCCAAACTTTCCCAAGCAGGCGCTTTGGACTACTGAGGAATCACGCCAGGACCCCTTATTTTTTTTAATTTTTAATTTAATTTTATTTTGTTTTTTCTTGTTGCAGAACTTTTGTTTCTTTGTTTATTTATTTGTATGGCCAATTCAGCCTGCTCCAAGGGCAGGGCTGGCGCAGCATGTGGTACCAGGGATCAAACCACAGTCCCTGAAGCAGCCCAAGCTTTCCCAAGCAGGCGCTTTAGACCACTGAGCCATCTGGCAGGGTCCCGCTTAGAAGCATTTTGACTGATTTAGTATGCCATGATTTAGAGAATTATATGTTCCCTTTTTCTTTTCAAAGAATTTTTAAATTTTATTTATTTTTTTTCTTGTTTCAGAACCTTTCTTTGTTTATTTATTTGTATGGCCAACTCAGCCTGCCCTGAGGGCAAGGCTGGCACAGCATGTGGTGCCGGGGATCCAACCGAGGTCCCTGAAGGCGCCCAATATTTCCTAAGCAGGCGCTTTGGACCACTGAGCCATCTGGCCAGTCCCCGCTTAGAAGCATTTTGACTGATTTAGTATGCCATGATTTAGAAAATTACATGTTCTCTTTTTCTTTTTAAAGAATTTTTAAATTTTATTTATTTATTTTTTCCTTGTTTCAGAACCTTTGTTTGTTTATTCACTCATTTTTATGGCCAGTTCATCCCGCCCCGAGGGCAGGGCTGGTGCAGCATGTGGTGCTGGGGATCGCACCATGGTCCCTGAAGCTGCCCAAGTTTTCCCAAGCAGGCGCTTTAGACCACTAAGCATTCTGGCCGGGCCTCGCTTAGAAGCATTTTGACTGATTTAGTATGCCATGATTTAGAGAATTACATGTTCTAATTACATGTTTTCATTTTTTTGTAAAGAATCTTTAAATTCTATTTATTTATTTATTTATTTATTTATGTTTTCTTGTTTCAGAACCTTTGTTTGTTTATTTATTTATTTATTTATTTGTATGGCCCACTCAGCCTGCCCTGAGGGCAGGACTGGCGAAGCATGTGGTGCCAGAGATCGAACCGCGGTCCCTGAAGCCGCCCAACCTTTCCCAAGCAGGCACTTTAGACCACTGAGCCATCTGGCTGGGCCCTGCTTAGAAGCATTTTGACTGATTTAGTATGCCATGATTTAAAGGATTACATGATCTCTTTTTTTTCAAAGAATTTTTAAATTTAATTTATTTAGTTTTTCCTTGTTTCAGAACTTTTGTTTGTTTAATCACTCATTTTTATGGCCAGCTCAGCCCATCACAAGGGCATGGCTGGTGCAGCATGTGGTGCTGGGGATCGAACCACGGTCCGTGAAGTAGCCCAAGTTTTCCAAGCAGGCGCTTTAGACTACTGAGCCATTCCACTGGGCCCCCTTTTCTTTTTTATTTTCCATTTTATTTTATTTTTGTTGTTCCAGAACTTTTCTTTGTTTGTTTATTTATTTGTATGGCTGACTCAGCCTGCCCCAAGGGCAAGGCTGGCGCAGCATGTGGTGCTATCTGGTCGGGCCCCACTTAGAAGCATTTTGACTGATTTAGTATGCCATGATTAAGAGAATTACATGTTCTAATTACATGTTTTCTTTTTTTGTAAATTATTTTTTAAAATTTTATTTATTTATTTATTTATTCTTGTTTCAAATCCTTTGTTTGTTTATTTATTTATTTGTAGGGCCCACTTAGCCTGCCCTGAGGGCAGGGCTGGCGCAGCATGTGGTGCCCAGGATCGAACCGCGGTCCCTGCCATCGCCCAAGTTTTTCTAAGCAGGCGCTTTAGACCACTGAGCCATCCAGGTGGGCTGAAGCAGACAGGCACAGGGCAGAGGGCTGGCACAATCTTGAGAACAGAGAGCAAGAGCCCTGAGAGGGAGTTCATAGCTGCTCAAGCTGCTAACTTCTCTGCCTACCTGACATTGAAATGCAAATCACCTGCCCCAGGGGACAGGTAGCACCCATTTCCACAATAATCAATTACAAATTCCAGAAGACCCTGTCCCCATGACTGCAGGAGGCATTGGGTAGATACCTTTACATAAACCATAGCAAGTACTAAGCTTATAAGTATTTTTAATATTAAGTGTATGAACTTAACATTAAGATTATTATATATGGTACAGTGGTACCCTGACACTTGTCTTCAACTGATTCTGGGAAGCATAATTAGAATCAAAATGTGATGCACTCCAAAATTGTTTTTTTGTTGGAAAGGCTATAGAGTCATGAGTCAAATTTACATCTGTACCGCACAAATCTGATGAGTCTTAAAGCAGTCAAGTGACAACAACTATTTCACCTCTTATCACATTCTTTTATTCTATTTCCCATATTTAATCACATTTAGAATTTGTTTTGTATTCATTAAATTTTTAAATATTCAATCTAGAATCTTGCAGCTTTTTCTTCCAGATTTTTAAACATCTTTTCAAATTTAACCTAAATATACTGATGTTCAGGTTCATTTGATGTTAGAGACTAAAGTAAAATTGGTTTATTTTGGTCTTTTAAAAATCTATTTTTGAAAACCTCTTAATTCACTGTATAATTCAGAATGCTTGACTACTTCATTCACTATAATACTAAATTAAAAATTGAAAGGCAGGCCAAACAGCTCAGAGAATTAAAGCGCCTGCTCAGACAAATTGCAGCTGCTCAGCTTTGATCCCCCAGAAAGTCCTACTGGTCCTACCCCTGGGTCACACTGAGACAGCAATTGAGACTGAGCCTGGTGGCACTTGCCTGTAATCCTAGCTCTTGGGAGGCTGAAAGCAGGAGAATTAGTAGTAGTCGAATCTGCAAAGTGAGATTCTGTAGATCCTGTAGACTCTATATCAAATACATAAAAAAGATTTGAATATTTGTGGAGTAATTTCTCATACAATATGCCTATGGTGAATTTTGGAGAAATAAGTAAAGAAAATTCAATGTCTGAGTTAATCAAAACAGTTTAAAATTTGAATGGTGGGATTAATTCTCTAGAGATGCATACATGCAGGTTGATTTTGTGTAATATGATAATTTAATATACAAATAGTAAAACATAAGAAACTATGTTAGTGCTGAAATGTTACAAGTGACCTTTTAGGTATAGCAATATAAAAGAGTTATTTCATGATCAACATAATGAAAATATAGATAATTGTATTTATTATATATAGTTATGTTATTGAGTATAGTTTTATATCATCAGAATAAAGTTTACATTTACATTTTGATAGGAATTTCTTTTATTAACATATGTAAATGTGAGAAATACATTAAAGAATTGCTAACCTGGAAGCAATATTCAAAGCAAACAAATGCCAGTATGATAATACTACATTTAAAAAAGAAAAAAAAAAAAAACTTCATACATTTGGATACATTCAATTGCCTGGGTTATTCTTTGTGTATAATTTTTTTTTTTATTTTGAAGTGCAAAAATAAAGCAAAGATAGAAACAGGGTAACATACAATACACATGTTACAGATTTTCAAAACAAGAATAGCTGATTAACAATGCTTGCTATATTTTCTATTTTCATCATCAAAACTGTTGCTCAAACTAATAGATATAGTTATGCAAGATGAGACATATGATTGAATATTACCACATGCTTCCAAGAAATCTAAAGTTTTTGTTCTGAATTTATCTATTTTCTTCATTTGTCCTACGAGATTTTCATAGATTTGTGCTACCTGTTTTTTGTGTTCTTTTCCCTTTCCAGTCCCTTGTTTTACCTTGGTAGTATTTAGGGGTCAATTTGGAATTTAAAAAATGCAACTAAAATAGATCATGCAAAATTTAAATCACTGATACCTACTATCAGAACCTGTTTTCTAATGAAATGGAAGAGTCTTTCAAATATTTCTAATAACTTCCCTGAATTGTTCATCTATTAAATTTGTTGAACAGGGTATTATATTTATCCAAATAAATTTATTTATTCCCCTTTAAAAAAGGAAATTTCACATACAATTCTTCAAAAGTATACTCCTCTGATAACTAAAAACTGGTATAACTTTGGAGAAGTTAGTAGCCAGTAGACAGGTTACTTGCTCATTGAATTAGTATGTGATCTTATCTTTAATAAATTTCCTAGTTTGAACAGTGGTAGTTTTTTTATTTAAATTTTCAGAAGCTATCCAATGTATATTTATTTTCACATTCAAAACGTGTATAGTACCTTAATTTACTGTTTCATGTTTTTTCCTGAATTCTACCACTTTCCTATGAAAATTCAAAATTTTTATTACTGTCTTTATTTCCATTACTTTTCTAATGTTTTATTTTTTCAAGATGAAAAACATACTGCTTATAATTACCTTGCTTTCTAATTGCAATGCATTAAAATTAATGTATATTATATGTATCATATTGATGTGGCATTGATAAATAATTTTAATGATTCGTAGATTATAGCAGTATAATCTACTTATATAGTTCCTTGTGTGTTCCATTTTCTTCTCTGTCTCTGAGTCTATCTCAACCTGTCTTTGTCTCTCTTTCTCACTCTTCAAATGAGGAATAAAATTTCATAACCTGGCATTGCCTAAAAATCATGTCTATATTGTTTTTCCTTTAAGTACCACATTATTCTCCTCAATACTGCTGCTGTAATCTATTGATTGTTACAATTATTTATTAATGCCACAACAATATCATAGGCATAATAATGTGAACAACAGATATAGAATATTATCACAATATCTGTGAGATTAAGAATATATTAGTAATCATTGAGTCATCTGTATTTTACCCATTGCTTGATAAAATAATGAAAGTATATATCTGTGAATGAATGTAATAAAAGTATAAGATAAAATTGCACTATGCCACATTATTTTACTATTCTGAGAAAATGGAGTGCAATTTTCAAACTTCATCAAATGAATTCACAGTGTTACAAAAATATGGTTTAATGACTAATTATATTACATCTAAAACTATAGAAATTTAAATTTGTAGATTTAAAAATGTAAGGGCTAGGGATATAACTCAATAGCTTAAATGCCTTCCTGGCAAGCACAAAATCCTGAGTTCAATCACTGGTACAAAAAAAAAAGTTAGGGCCAACTGGATAGCTCAGGAAAATAAAGCAGCAGCTTAGACATACACCAGGAGGGATCTCTAGAGTGTTGTGCCAGCCCTTCTAATGAGGTCTGCTGAGTGGCAATAAAGACTGGGTGTGGTGGTTCATTCATGTAATCCCAGCACTTAGGAGGCTGAAAACAGGAAGATCACTATGAGTCTGATCTGTGTAGTGAGACCCCATAGACCCTGTACTGAATGCATTTTTTTCAAAAACAGTATGCATTGCCTGTTCTATAGAATGACTATAACAGATTTGAATGCATTTTCAAATTGCATACCAAATAATATATGTTATTCATTAAATTTAAATGATTGAGTTGTCACTTGTACCACATAAATTATAAACCATTTCATACTGAAATATATCCCAGAATGTAGGCATAAAGAAATGTTCTATTGCTTTTTTATTTCTTTTTACTGTAATATAATGAGTAACAAGATATGCAATTTTTAGTAGGGACCAAAGTAGCAAGTATCTGCCTGTACCAATTTGTATAATTAATTAGGTGCTTACAGTAGAATTTTAATGTTATCTGTCTTTGAAAATTTTGATTATGCCAAGTAGGCCTGATAAATAGTATGAAATTATTGACTTCTTGAAGTGAAGGCACGTGATTGATCTTTTATTTTTATCCTTGTTACCATCATAATTCAGTTCTCTGTGCGTGATAGATGATCAGTTATTAAAGAAGCAGATGTCACAAAGGACGTTCTTTTAAGATCCCAAGTTGAAAAGACAGCAGAACCCATCAGAGATGTGGTAGCTAGAGTTACCTAGAAAAGTCTTTTAGAGATCATTTTGGTGCTGGTGTAGCCCAAAATAAGTTTCACCACTTTTCAAGCACATAGGATATTCAACAGATAGTAGCTAAAGGGGCTACGGTTGAAGGAGTAGGACAACAGCAAAGACAGTGATAGAATATGGCTGTGGCTTCTGCAGAGATATTTTCATTCCCTATAGGCCATTTCGGAATCACTAATGATATGTGCTAGCAATAAGAGCTATAGAAACAAGGTTACCTGTTAATTGGGGATGTAAGTGTTTCTTTTTACTTTTTTTCTTCTTTCTTTTGTTTCTTTCTTCCTATTCATTGCCATACTCAGAAAACAAAGCACACATAACTCCCATCTTCTGTCTTCATTATCAATATTTTATCATTTGTCCAATTGCTTTTGGATTGCCACGGAATATATAATTATCACATTTGCATTATTCTATATCTAATTATTCTCAATGAAAAGTAGTACTATGGCAGGAGAGATAAGCATTTCTAGGGCCTGCCATTAACTCTTCCTATAAGAGGTAATGGTTTAAATCTTATAGCACTTATTGATTAAAATTCATATACCCGGCCATCAGAATTTTACTTTCTTGCATTGTAGAAAAATCTAGTTTAAAAATAGTAGCGTAAATTTAGTATTTTTTTCATTCTAGCTCTCAAAATTATCCAAGAATAACAAGAGGAATGAGAAATAAAAACAAAAATTACTTACTTTTACAATTTTTCATTAGAAATATGGGACAAGTAAATGCTGATCTGTAAAGTAAATGGAAGTCATTCCAAATGTAGTGGATTTCAGGCACAGGTGAAAATGAGAAACTTTTTTATCTGTAGAGCCAGGAGAGAATCAAGAAGACTGAACAATCTCCTCCGTGTCTATTTTATTCTGGAGGATAAAAATATACTTCAGCAATTTCCTTAGAAGGCAGGCTTTAATAGCCTTATTAAAATGTGATTAAGAAATCAGGATTACATATTTATTTAATCACTGCTATGTTTTCATATTTGGAAAATATTGGAAATGATCTATGTTGCATCATTCAGGATCTAGTTATCAAACCATTACATGCCTTTCTATATAACAGAAAGCAGAAAGGACTTTGCATATGGAATGATCTACACGATTTCATGTTAAAATTCAATAGCAATATTCAAAACAATGATTGCCTATTATACTTTTATAAAACTATAAATATATTCATGTATATATGAAAAATCTCTGGAAAGACATCGAAACAACAGGAAAAGATAAAAAATTATAACTGTTTATAAAGCTGAAATAAAACAACTAATCAAACTTGGAAGTAAATTTTTTTTAAAAAGACTGTAAATATTTGCATGATCTATCTTTTCTTTCAATTTGGAATAAATTTTTCTTTTAAAAAAATAATTTGCATGAGAGCTGGTGAGATGGGTCAGTGGTCTGAAGTGCCTGCTTAGGCAAGCTTAGGCAATTGCAGGGACTGTGGTTTGATCCACGGCACCACATGCTGCACTACCACCAGGGCAGGCTGAGCTGGCCATAATATAAAAAAATGAAAATAAAAAATAACTTGTAGAAAAGACTTAGGAATTTTGTGACAGGTATACTCAGAACTGAGAGCATAAAAAAGTTAGAAGTAATGCTCTAGAACAGAGATAGTAATTATCAGCCCAATATGTTACAACTTATTGCTGAATTAGCATGTAAAACTCAATGGTATATAACTTATATGAACAAATAATTTCAAAATCTGTCTATACAGTTTTACTTCTAACTTATTCAAGACTAAGCAATCAGTTTCTGAAAAACACACTCCAGTAACTATTAAGGGTGTATTATAAATGCATATCTTTATAAGTTGCTGAATCGAATCTGGGAGCCCTAACTCTACTTAAACAAGATAGTATTTAGCAGATCATATGTTTTTATTTTTTATTAATTATAATGAGAAAGAAATATGAATGAGACAATTTTAGATACAATTTAGTAGGACAGTTATAATAACTAATGCATTGCATATTGTCATCTTCATAGTATTCCGAGTACAAGATGCAGACATGATATCTTGTCTAAACACTATTAGTAAAAATCTTTCTTCTCATTGAACTAAGAGAAAGCAATTTATATCTTGAAGTCTTTAATGGTATTTGAGCATAGTGGATACTCAAAGACCATTACTGCTGAGAGTCAAGAAATTATTTTACTCCATTGATTAAATAAATTTATACACATTTTAATCTTTTGATAATATTGTGAAGTATCTTTTTCATTACTTTTTGAAATGGCTTATTTTCATTAATGTATATAAATAGAAGGTTTTCATTTTAGCTTTTTCTTTTCTTTTTGTGGGAACTGGGGATGAAACTCAGAACCTTGCACTCGCCAGCCCAGGGACTTGTGCCTCTGAGCTATCTCCCCATCCCCAAAGATTTTCATTTTAAAATGTTAAAGTAATTAAAATAGTAAGACCCTTGCATTAAAATAACACATATGGGTTTAATGGATCATAAGGAACCAAGAAATAAATCCATGCATATATGTTATACTGATCTCCAACAATGGTTCAAAGAATATATAAGAGGTAAAAAATAGACTTCACAACATAATGTTGGATAAACTAAATATTCACCAGGAAAATAGTGGAAGTTGACACTTCTATTATACACACAAAAATAAGGTTGTAATTGATTAAATACTTAATTGAAGTCCTAAAATTTATAAAACTCTAGAAAAAATATACAGAAAATTCTTCTCTTTAACATTGGTTTTGATAATGATTTATTAAATATGCCATAAGTCTTACAAAATAACAAAAAAAATACAAGTAAATGTGATTGTTTCAAATTAAAACGCTTCAATACAGAAATTAAAACAGTGAGCAGAGTGTAGAGAAAATGTTTACAATGGGAGAAATTACTTGGAATCCAAGGATTATTAATGCAAATATATAAGGAACGCAGTGCAATAGCAATAAAATATATAATGATTCAAAATTAGCAAAGAACTTGAATACGTATTTCCCAAAATATAACACACAAATGATCAAAAGAGACATAAGTGTGTTAACCATCACTAACCATCAGAAAATAGAATATGCACATCAAATGCTTAGTTAGAATAGAAAAATAAAAGAGATGAATGATAAGTGTTGATGAGAAGGGCTGGCGGTATAGCTCAGCTGACTGACTAAGCACTTGCTTAGGTAAGCCTATGGGCCATGGTAGAGTCCCCTGGCACTGCATTCTGTGCCATCCTCATCCTCAGGCACTCCAAGCCAACTATGGAGTCTGGGAGCAGTGGCCCATGCCTGTAATCCGAGCACTAGGGAGGCAGGCATCAGGAGGATCACTACCAGTCTGGGCTGTGTAGTGAGACCCTGCACAGAAAAAAAAAATAGTGTCAGTGAAGATATGGAAAATAAAGAACCTATACATTGTTGATGGAATTGTAACTAAGTAAAGATATTATAGAAGTCCCTAAGGAAATTCATCAAAAAATTCAAAATGTAGCTAAAATGACACACAAATCCTAATTTTGGGCATACAAACATACTGTCATACCCCATATATTTGTTAGATTATAAAATATTAATCTTTACAAGGAATATTCTATTGGAGTTATTCAGATTGAAAACAAACTGGGTTTGACCCAGCAACAAGAACTCGTTGCCTGGGTGAGGCAGCCCTAGGTCAGCTGGAAACTCATTTGACCCAGGAACCAGACCAGGCGTGTGAGGTAAGACAACTTGGGGCCTGCCAGGAACTCATTCCACCAGCAACCAGGCCTGCTATGTGAGCGAGACCTCTCTGAGCACACCAGAAACAAATATGACCCAGCAACCGGGACCAGGCCAAGTGCATGAGTGAGATATCCCTGGGCTTGCTGGAAACTCATTCAACTCAGCAACCAGGCCCGCCATGTGAGTGAGACCGCCCTGGGTCCACTAAAAACTCATTTGACTCAGCAACCAGGTCTGCTGCCTGAGACCTCCCTGGACCAGCCACAAACTTATTTGACCCAGCAAGCAGGCCCAATGCACCCAGTGTGGAAAACTGCTACAGAACTCCCTGCAGAGAGACTAGACACAGGATCCCCCCCAGCTGATCAAGGAGCAGAACATCTTTCCAGAGTGGCACAGAAAGTTCAGCTCTAAGTACTGCAATAGGAAG
This sequence comes from Myocastor coypus, assembly GCA_004027025.1. NCBI lineage: Eukaryota > Metazoa > Chordata > Mammalia > Rodentia > Myocastoridae > Myocastor > Myocastor coypus. The sequence continues at coordinate 26,485 of PVJA010010362.1, forward strand.
AAGTTGAGCTCAGAACCCAGACCCAAGCCATACCCACCTGGATGAGTTTAACTTGGTAGATCCAGACCTGGTGCTAACGTAAGAACTCTACCAAAGCTCTAAAACAAAAGTCAAAAGGTAGGTGTCCTAGTTACTTTTTACTCATTTCTGGGACAAATACCAGACACTCAAAATGAAGGAAGGAAAGGTTTATTAGCTCAAGGTTACTGGAGGTTTCAGTCCATATTTGGCTGGCCCAAGGCTGAGTGGAGCAGGGCGGAGAGCATCCAGTTCATGGTGGTGGAACAGCAGCAAAATGGTGACAGAGGCAGCCAACCAAACAGAGCAGCAGAGCAACAGCTCTAGTCTATCTCTGTCTCTCTTTATATTCCTATCAGGCCCTCTGCCTTAGGATATCTGCCCTAGACCACACGTATAGCCCCAGCCCTACTCAGACCAATAATCCCATCAGTACTAAAACACATAATCCCAGTGACTCATGAGTCAAGTCTCAATCTATAGAAGTCCCCACCTAATGACTACATGAGGCTTTGGGGGGGACAACTAGACATAAACCATAACAGCGCTATAAAAAATGACAAAGAGAAGGAGTTAAATGCATTCTCAGGACCCAAGCCCACTCAGAACAAATATAGGAGATAATACCATAGAAGAAATTGTAAATTACATACCTGAAATCTCTGAAATAATATCATCTGAAGTAAAGAAACAACTGCAGAAAGGCATAGAGGAAATCAGATTAGAAATAATTTCTGAAGTAAAAAAAAGAAATTATACATATAATAAAAGAAATAAGAAGTGCTTCTAAGGACACTGATAAGAAATAGAGGACAATAGAAAAATGATGGAATCCTTGAATGAGGAATATGTGAAAGTAATAGAATGTATGAAGCAGATTCAAAGTCTAAACAGGAAATGAAAACCTCTATCACAACCTTGCAAATCTGTTTCAATGAAAGTGAAAACAGACACTATGACTTTAAATACACCACTACAAGTAGTAAAGAAGTAAGAAAAGAACTCTTAATAACAACAAGGATGTAAGAAAAAATAATTCAACATCTGCAAAATGATGCAAAGATGAACAATGTAAGCCCAATACACATTGATGAGAAAGAAGGAATCTGTACAAATGATATAAAAAGAATATGGGAAGAAGTAATAGCAAACAACTTCCCAAATATGAGGAAACGATTTGACATTTAGGTAACCAAAGCATATAGAACTCCAAATAACATCAACCTAATTAAAACCACACCCAGACATATATAATCAAGATCCCAGAATTCAGCACAGGAATAGTATACTAAAAGCCACTAGAGAAAAGAAACAGATCACATTTAAAGGAAAACCCATTAGAATAATAGCAGATTTCTCTTTATAAACCATCAAGTCAAGAAGAGCATGGAGCAAAGTGCTTCAGGTCTTCCAACCCAGACTGATATACTCTGCAAAACTCTCAAGTTCAATGGAGAAGTAAAATACTTCCAGGACAAACAACAACTAAAGAATTTCATGATAACAAAGTCACCCCTGCATAGTTTACTAAAAGATATTCCAGAGAAGGATCAAAATGACCACAACTCCATGAAGGAGAATGAAAAGAACCTACAAAATGGGGCAAATCATTAAACACAGGAGAAAAAGAAGTACACAGATCAGTTTTTCAACTATTCTTTTATATACAGCAGCAGAATAATGGAAACTTTTTCTTATTTGATATCTTTGTACAGATTCACTTATTCAAATACTATGTGACTACTCTAAATTGATTATAAATTTGTACATGTGATACAGAACATTCTGGCCTCTAAGTTGGAATCATGATTTAATTTGAATTTTGGAATATTGTTTTGAAATATTTAATTTAAATTTACATAATTAATATTTAATTCATTTTCTTAATATTGTTTAATTATACTTTTCATTTTATGGTTCATACTGTATCTCTGACTTACATCTACTTATAAGACATGGTATGATATTTTCTCCTTAATATTAGAATCTTTAAAAAGAAAAAAATATATTATGTGTATATATATATATATATATTATATATATATATATATATACACACAAGGATACATACATGTAGGATAAATATATAGCTACTTTGTTTTAGTTCATTGAGAATAAAAGTTTGCAGTAATATTGTTTAGACAAGATATCAGGTCTGCACCTTGTCCTCTGAATAACTACTATAAAGACAACAATATACATGGTATTAATTATTGTAAACATCATACTGTCTTGTTTCCAAGCTGTTTCAACGCAATTTTTTTCATTAAAATGAATAAAAAAGAAAAACGAAAACAAATTAAATTATTAAGGGAAAAAATAAATAACTGTACAATATTAATTGTCCTAATCCCATATATATGTGATCATTTGTCATTTACTTGTCTTTATTAAATTTTCTGTTTTATTTTTTTATGCCAGAGATTTTAACTGTCTTTTTAAAAGTTACCTGTATTTTAAAAGTATTTTTGTGTTATTCTGAACTGAATTAATTTTTCTTATCAATGTATAACAAGTACTTTTACATTGGCCTTGTGTATTGTGAACATAATAAAACTACTTACAATGTTTATTAAATGGGTCCTATATAAATTTTTATATAAACAACTACACAATTTTTGTTACTTCCTTATTTCTGGGACAAAAATACCCATCACCAGCAAGTTAAAAGAATAAAGGTTCATTTTACCAGACAGTTTATAGAGATTTCCATGCATGGTCCACTGGCTCAGAGGTAGGGCCAAATGGCAAGAGGGATGACAGACAAAGCTGTCCATGGCACAGTAGGCAGGAATAAGAAGGTTCACATAGCTTCTCTTTTCCTTTGTCATCTATATGGAAAGCAAGCCTGTTGTTGGGTGCCACTCATAGCCACAGTGGAACTTCTCTTTGCAATAAATCCATTCAGTCACACTGAAAAATTTTCTATACCAACCAGTAGTTTAATCCAGTATCATACACCCATGATGTAGCCATCTCCCAGAATGCTGACTATGAACACGTGTAGATTTGGCAGTCATCTAGATATGAGCCACAGCATGCACTCTCTGAGTACTTTTATTTTTTAAATTTTTATCTGTTACATATAAGTTTGCACATGAATGTAGAACAGACTATGCACTTCATAATATTTGAAGAAAACCAATCAATATTTCATTAACTATCTTATTAGCTGTAGATTTTTGCTGCATGTAGTTTTTTCTATTGTGTATGAATACATTTCTGTTTCTACACATAATTAGAAGAGTTTTATTGTACAGTAAATATTGTAGATCATATATAGAGATTGTGGATTCTACCATCACCCTTGGTTTTAGACATAGCTGGAGGTTAATTTGAGTGAGTTGACTTTCACATTCTGTTATGACCAAGTGATATTCCTCAATTGCTGCCCCCAATATGGTCAGCAATTGGAGTTATTTAATTGTTTCAGTTTTTCTTGCAGCTATTTTATTTTAAGTAACTCTTTTTTTAACTTTTATTTATTTATTTATTTATTTATTTATTTATTTATTTATTTATTTATTTATATGGCCAGCTCAGCCTGCCCTGCCCCCAGGGCAGGCGCAGCATGTGGTGCCGGGGATCGAACTGCGGTCCCTGAAGCCGCCCAGGCTTTCCTAAGCAGGCACTTTAGACCACTGAGCCATCCTGCTGGTCCCCTTAAGTAACTCATAGATACTCGAGAGACTAAGAATATAAGCAGAAACTTTATATATGAGTATATTTGTGGACCAGCACTTATGTTTTCTACTCTAGGATTTTCCCATCATTCATCAGTTGTTCTGAAATCTTAAAACATTCTTCTATTTCCTAAAAACAGTAAAATTACACCTTCTTTTAGTTTCCAAAGCCTCATAAAGTTGAGAAATGCCTTCATTCAAGAAGTCTTCTATTATAGTTTGTGTATACTTGTGCCCCCAAAGCCTCATGCAGTCATTGAGGTACAGTTCTTTAGTTTGTGGTTAATTTATAATTCAAGGGCATGATTATGAGTCTGAATACTGTGGGAATTATGGGTGGGTGTGTTATACCCACCCTGGGGCAGATAGCTGAAGGCAATATAAAGAAAGGAGAGAAGCTTGCCTCTTCCAGGGCTTCCACTCCTGCTCTCTTTTGCCTTGGCACTTTGCTGTTTTCAACAGCCATGAACTGTTGCCCTCTATTATGTGGTAATCTGCCTTGGTGCAAGCCAGGCATGGACTGAAGCCTCCACAAACTGTGAGCTAAGTAAACCATTCCTTCCTTAATTTTGGGTGTCAGGTATTTTGTCCCAGCAATGACAGAAAAGTAACTGAGACAGAGTTGGTATTGAGAGGTGGGTCCCTGCTGTGACTATGTGCCTGACCATTTAGAAGATGAGCCTTTGGAAAGGCTTATAGGAAGAGATGGGAAAAGTTCAAAGATGTTGCCTACAAGAGAAGAGTTGAAATGTCTTCATCTGTTTTGCATGGGAGATTCTGGTGAGAGCTCAGAAGAACAGAAGGCTGACAGAAATCTTGCCTGAAAAACCAGGCTGGGGAGGTTTCTTCTGGGAAGAAGAATTGGTTTTTGGATTCCAGATGATGTGTGTTATGGCTTGGAAAAAAATTTGCCTGAATTTCACTTATGTCCTGAGTCTTTGCCCAACACTGAGATTAAGTGCAACAGACTCATTAATGTGGCAGAAGAACTGTAAAGGAAGACAAATGTTGAATCAGTGGAATGGCTATTGTTGGGGGCTTTTAGTCTGATTTATGTAGATAATCAAATGCACAGAGCCCAGCTGGATGATTTAAAAGATTGTGAGTTTGACTAGAAAGGAAGAACCAATAAAGCTGTGGAATGAAAAATTATAGCTGACAGGCTCTCCTTTGCCAAGAATGAGCAAAAGCATAGAGAAGATAGCCTGAGGCATCACAAGAAGCAGAAAAATCTCCATTCCTTGCAGCTTCAAAACTGCGAAAGTGAAATAGTTTGCTTTGGGGAGAGAGCCACACAGTGCCATGTTCCAGAATGGCAGTGATATAGAGACTTTGTTCTGCAGAATCAGGTTTAGACTGCTCAGCAACTGAGGCCCTTTATTCCTACAGCTAAGAAAAAAGGAAGCTTGGCTATTGCTCCAGCTGGCAGCAGACCTTGGCATTATCCTTGTGGTGCTGGTTTTTAGGCACATGAAAAATGCAAGAGTTCTGAGATTAAGAAGGCTTACACTTATATTTTAGAAGGCCTGAGAGTCCAGGCCATGTGCTAATGGGAGGGCAGTATAGGAGTCTGTGTGTGAGAAGCCTGAAATCCAGTGGAGAAACCAGAAGTTTGAAAGTTCAGGCATGTGGAAAAGTTCAGGCATGTAAGAAAAAGCTGCAAGAAGGGATCAAAACAGGACTAAGAGAGAAGCCATAGGAATTACATCTCCCAGAAATTCCATAGGAGCTGAGCCATGTAAGGCATGAGTGCTCACAATCTCATCACAGGTTACACTGGATGTTCCATATGGAACTACAGGACTTAACACTTGACCTGCTGGATTTTCGACTTGCTTTTGTCCCAACATTTTGCTTCCCCTTGATTGTACCTTTTGGAATGGAACTGTTTTTCTTGTACCAGTGAACGTTGAAAGTGTTTAATTTTTCATTTGTACAAGGGCTGACAGGTGAGCATTTTCCTTTCATCTTGGAAGAAATGGGACTTGAACTTTTCAGAAATTCTGAAACTGTTAGGACATTGGCAACTCATAGAGATGGACTAAAAGCCTTTTTCATAAAGGTTTGTACATGTGTCTTTTGGAGGGGCCTGATGGGAATGTTACGGTTGTGCGTAATTGTTCCCCTAATGCCTCATGTATTTTTTTGGTCATGGTTCTAGAGTTGGTAATTAATTCATGATGCAAGGCTAGGATTATGGGTTTGAGTACTGCTGGGATTATGAATGTGAGTGTTACACCTGCTCTGGGGCAGGTAGGCTGAAGGCAATATAAGGAAAGGAGAGACACTTGCCTCTGTTACTGCTGCCAGTGCTCCTCCATTTTGCCCTTGCACTTTGCTGTTTTTCCACCACCATGAACTGCTGTCCTCTGCTATGTGGTGCTCTGCATTGCAGCCAGCTGAGTATGCCCTGTGAACTAAATAAGCCTTTCCCTCTTTGATTTTGTGTGTCATGTATTTTATCCCAGTGATGAAAGAAGAGTACTTGAGACCTATCTTTATGCAGGAATTTCACAGAAAGCACTTCATTTTGCTCCACATTTTGTTTAATTTTAGTTATTTGCTAGTAATTTCAAGTAGTTTTTCCAACAGTGTTCAAAATGGTTTTCTGTATGCAGATTATTCTTAAAGAAACTGAATGATCATTATTGGACATAAAACCAGAATATCTCATTAATTTATATGTGGTTAATATTTTCAAAGCTAAAATACTATATATTTCCTATCACTTATTTCATTTTCCACTACTTTCTATTATGTGAGTCAAATTTTTACAAAAGAAGGTATTGCCTTGGGGGCTGGGGAGATAGCTCACTAGAATAAGCACTTGCCTGGCAAGCACAAGGGCTTGAGTTCAATCCCCAATTCTGAAAAAAAAAGTATCGCCCTATTTGAAAATCTAGAATAGCTTTTCATTAAAATATTAGTATATATAATATAATATATTATACATTATAAAGTATATATCAAGACAGAGAGACAGACATATCTATCTCTCTCTCTCTCTCTCTCTCTATATATATATATATATATATGTTCTGAGTCTAGATAAACACTTTAAACATTATATATATATATATATATATATATATATATATATGTTGGTTTCATAGTCTGTGAATTCACTTTTTCAAATTAGATTCTTACTGTGTGATCAATATTTGACATGCCTTTTACTTATGAGGGTCACACTGAATAAGAGAGAAATGCAACCAGAAATATATTAAACTTATTTCAAAATATTACTTATTTGTTTGTTGTATTAATCTTGCTGATAAATTAATCAAATCATATATCAGGATTATCAACATTAATGTTCATCTGTTTCAGCCAAGTCAGACTTTTTGATTCAGTCTCATTAGAGAAACTATTTTATCTGAAATGATAAATCATTATTATTGAAATGTTCTCTATATATGTGCATTACAGTAAAAATACTCAATTTCAAATTACCAGTTCCCTTCTGTGGATTTATAGTAATAACATTTTTATTTCCAGGTCAAATGCCATTGACTTCAACTCACAAGATTATGAAATGAATTGATTTAGTATGTGCAGAGGTGAATTGGAAAAGGGTAATATATCAAGCTAAGTGATACTATGAAAATAAAACCACATCAGTGTGTAGAGTTATTTTATGCTGAATTCCCTTCTATTTTGAGTTTAACATTAGTACAGCTCATTAAGTAGAGAGTAGAGTAGAGTAATCCCGATTGTAATTATACATTCTACCAGGCATATAAAGGTAACTGAGAGATTCTGTAATACCATAAAATTCAGTTTTGAGATAATCAGCAAAACAGAATTAAGTCGTCACTGAGTGTCATTCATTATGCAGCACAAGCCTAAAGCAGACTGAGCTAACTTGTGGGTTGTATACTAGTGTCAATAAATAAATAAATTTAATTGAGTTTTCAAATTTTAGGAAAATTTTAAATGAAAATATGACAGGATTTTGATAATAAATATCAGAAGTAGAAACCAGTGGTGCTTTGTTTTGTTCTCTTTATTTGAACCTCTGGATGAAACAATTAGGAATCAAAAGATTTATGTCTGAATATCATGTTTCTTAACATAACATTTAGGATTACATTTGACTATCACAAATTGTGCTGCTATAAATATAGGCACACAGCTATCACTATGATATGATGTTTTCAGTTCTTTTGGGGAAATTCCCAGTAGGGGTATAGCTGGTTTGAATGAAATTTCTAGTTCTAGCTTCTTAAGGAGTCTGCATACTGCTTTCCATAATGGTTGCACCAGTCTGTATACTCCAACAGTGGAGAAGTGTGATATTTTTTATTTTATTTTTATTTTTATTGTCTTTTTGAGACAGGGTCTCATTGCGCTGTTCAGGCTGGCCTTGAGCTCACTTTTGTATCCCAGGCTGGTCTTGAACTCACACCGATCCTCCTGCCTCAGCTTCCCAAGTGCTGGGATTACAGGCATGTGCCACCACGCCCGGCTAGAATTATAGGATTTTTATACAATGAAATATTACTCAGTTATAAAGAATGAGAAACTAGAAGACTTCATATATGAGTATATGTATCTTGATGATATTCTCCTAGGTGAAATAAACCAAAACTACATGTGTAAATCTCATATAGTCTTCCTAAGAATTCAAGAGAAGAAATAAAAATGGAAAGGCATAACACAGCTGAATGGAAATCAAGAACTTAAGGGTTAAACAATAAAGAGACTGCAAGTAGAAAAGATAGGAAACATGGCAGGAGCAAAACCATGTACTTGTATACACAGAATGAATTAGACAATGGTACTAAGAACCGCTAACAGGTTTTTCACACTGAGGATAGCAATGTGTAACACTGAAACTATGCTTGGAATTCCTGTCAGTCTGGCCTTTTAGATGTGTGTTACTTCTAGTGGAATTTTAGTTATTATTATAATTGCTCTCACGTAAATTGTTGTTTTACAAGAAAACAAAAAAGGGTATTATAAGAGAGTAAGAGATAAGAAAAAAAGCCATAGGATTGACTGCTGAAAATTTTGTATATGCTTAGATTTCTAAATTTCTGTGTAAAAATGTGTAACTGCTTTTATCACATTCAATAGGGATTAATTAGAATATCAATGCTTGGTGGAAAATACAAATTCCAAGTTAACTCTTAAGGTGTTTGATATTCAGAAAGACAGTGATGTTAAGCCTAAGTACCTATGTTATAGAGTAATAGCATCATGGAGCTTCTCTTCTGGAAGGTTCAGAACTTAAGTTTGCAGACCAAAAATTAGTGAAAGAGAAGGACTACAAGGATAGCCAATATTTTGGCCCTAGCCCTTCAAGTGGGGACTCAGGATATAAAAGAACCTGTGCTGTAACATCCTATACAGCAGATCCTAAATTTTCTGTTCAAGGAGATTTTGGGGCCACAGAAGCAAGGGTTTCAGGTTCTATACTATGCCTAAGGAGAGTAACCTAGAGAGAAAATATTCTCTTAGGTTTTCACAGTGAATAAAGTGGTCAAGCAGTCACCGTGACTCATCCAGATGGCTGACACTGACAACAGTTCTACAAAGCACTGCACATGGTTTCAAGGTAAATCCTGAGGGGATTTGACTGACCTTGGGAGATACAAAACCTGCATGTTCTGTTATATAGGTCTTGCTTTAACTTGCCCTTAACCACCCAGCAGAAAACTTTAACCATGAAGTATAAGAAGTAAAGCTAGATTAATATGCTGAGCTGTCAAAGGCTTAAATCAGCAGCTTCCAATATTGACAGTTCTGTCAATAATCCACTATGATTATATAATATTGGACTAAGTACACAATTACTTGCTTTTAGTTCAATGAGAAGAAATTTTTGTATCAATAATAATTAGAAAAAATTGTCATGTCTGTATCCTGTGCTCTCAATAACTACTATGAGGACAACAATTTGCATTTTGTCAGTTATTGGGAATGTACTACTAACGTGTTTTGAAACTGTTATATTTTTATATCTTATTAAAGGTAAGAAAAAATAAAAAATATTATGTTTGAGATTAAACCTTGTGTGGTTATCACTGATTTGTTTACATAAATATATATATATATATATATATATATATATATATATATATATATTTTTTTTTCCCCAAAGAATTTTCCTGGGTTTTCATTTCATGAAATGATTTTTCCCTCCTCAATTTTTCATCTGTGAGCATTTTTTTTTAATTTTAGAGCTTTCTTGTATACTATGTATTATTGGATTTTCTTTCTTAATCCAGTCTTCCTAGCTCTCTTTTAATTAGGAAATTGAGACATCATATTGAGAGTTATTACTGAAAGGCATTGACTTTTTCCTGTCACTGAATTATTTTCTTGTTGATTTCAACATTTTCGACCTTCTGTTTGGCTGATCATCTCACCATGTATATTCATCTTTTTTGGCTTGGCTTTTTTGGCTTCATTTTCTTTTCCTTGGGTACACGAGAATTTTTGTAACACTGGTTTGATGGTCAGGAGGTTTTGAAAGCAATCCTTGACGTAGAATTCCTTAGTTTTTCATCCACTGGGAAAGTTTTGGTTTTAAAACATGACGTTAGCCAAGGCTTATTGAACTTAATACTACTAGTGAAAATTACAAAGTATAGTGCATGTATTGCATTGCTATTTTGCCATAACATGGCTTCTCATATTTTATAACTTTTCAGTGATTTTAGTAACTTCTCCATAATCCTGATTTCGAACATTTCAATCATTCCAGTAATTTCCCTCATATATATTTTAGCAGTAAACAACTACTCATCTAATTTCTAGATTTGTAAACTTGTCTATTTTGAGAAATTTATACAAATGAAATCTTAAAATATGTAGTTTTTTGTACCTTTTTCACTGATAATGTTGTGAAATGTGTCCATATTATTGCATGCATTAGTATATTATCCCTTCTTATCAATAATATTTTTATGTTACATTTGTCTCTATCGGCCAATTTAAGGGCATTTAGATTATTCAAGTCTTTATGTTCACATACACTTAACATTTACCTTGGAGAGATAGCTTGAGGTATGACCCTTCAATCATATGGTATCAGTAGTATTCTTTTTAAGAGGGAGGGGTTACCAGGAATAGAATTCTGGACATTATATTTGCCAGGCAGACACTGCACTATTGAGCTCTCTCCCAGTCTCAACTGTGGTATTCTTGAGGTTAACTTTGTTTTTTAAAGAAAAACAGATAACAATTCTATTTAATTAAATCAAATTCATCTTTATATGCTGTCCTGAGTGCTTTGTATTTCTGTGTTTGTTTGTCTTATAGTTCTGGGGTAGAACATCAGGAAATATTGACTAAGTTAGTATTATAAAGTACATGTTCAGAGGGCCAGAGGGATAGCTCAGGGGCATGAGTGCCTGCCTGGCAAGTGTAAGGACCTGAGTTCAATCCCTGGTTCAAACAAACAAAAAGAAAAAAGAGTAAAATCAATATAGAGAACTGGGTGAAATGAAACTTGGAAAAATATTTAATTTGGGGAAAAGACTTGTGATAGTCCTTGTGACAAAGAGAATGAATATATTGATGAATGAGGTAAAAACAATTCAGCTGATATTTGATCTCGGGGAAGAGTTTAATCTAGATTTTCAATATTTGTGTTTTGTTCCTAAAATCAGTTAGAATCATTGTACTGATGTAAGTAATTAGGTGACAAAATTATATAATCTCATCTACATTGTAAAATAGTAAGTTCTCAGGATTTGTAGTGAAACGGGATACGAGTTGCAACATAGCTGATTCCTTTTCACTCACATACTTTGTATGATCTTTATTTTGGTGCACTGAACAGAAAGAAAAAAAATGATGATTCTTAGTTTGTTACATGGCCTCTATTCAAGGAGGACATTGTTAGAAATGTAGTGAGTAATCATTAACTATATGACAATGAATCAATTAAGAAATATAATTATGTAAAGTCAGTGGCAAATCATGATGACAAACATAAACTTTTGTTCTAATTCACAATACTTGTTGCTTCATGATGAAGACAATGAATCTGTCCCGGAAGGCTTTGTTATACATAAATTGTCCTATGGAGAAATTCAATTGCAAACATTGCCTGATAATTGTATCACTTTTGATGGTAATAATGTTAACTACCAGTTATTTAATGCCAAATATACTTGCTGCTCAAACATCTTTATAGAGCTTGTGCTCAAAATAAGGTGACTCCATAGTCATTTTTAACCATATTTATAAGATGAAAAACCTAAGGTTCAGGATGATGAAGTACCTTGCCGAATTCTCACAGGTTATAAATAATGGAACAAGCTTTCCAGTTGTGTTCCATGTGTAACCACAGGGAGTATGTCTACTGTACCTGCTGTTTTGCTTCCTTCCAAGCACTTCGCAAAGCAGGAGATATATTTTTCAAAACCATTTCTATAACAGATGAAATCTATGATATAGAGAGGTTTATAAAGTAGCATTTCAAAAGGCTATTTTTCATCCCACTTCTGTTTGTCAGACTTTCTAGTTTGAATGAAATAATTCATAGAGAAAAAATGTAGTACCCCATGCTATCATTAATAAGCTAATGGACCTTAAGAAGTTACCAATTTTTTCCCATTCTGCATACCAGTTTGACAAGGTCCACCATTTAATGGGCAATTTATTATGTGTCTAAGATTTATCTGGAAAACCATAAATAGAAGGAAATCAAATGTTTTACAAGTGAAACAAAACAGAAGGACTCAAAGTAAAGAAAAATATGTTTAATCCTATGTGTAAAAGGAAGTAATATATTTCATTCATCTTGAGATGTCCTTATAATCACATGTTATTATGTTTTCAACTTGGTAGTATTTCTGTAATATGATATTTCTTGTGGCATGTTAGATGAATGTAATGTGTACACATTTTTCTAAGTTTTGGCAATAGACATTAAATCTGAAAACAGCAAGGCTTTCATACACCTGTCATCTAATGCTAGTCACAGTCATAAGTTGAGCAATGATGCTGATGAATAACATCTTGTGGCTCTTATTGCCTTTATTTTTATTAAAATAAATCCAAATAATTATTAAAATACTAGTTAATTCCAAAATTGTACTTAAGATATTTCCAGTGAACTTTCTGGTAAATGGCAATCATAATAATTGTAGAATAGAGAAAAATGCTAAGACAGCATACTGCAACAATATCATGAAAGTTCTTTTTTTGATAAGAAATAATGACAGATGGTTGTGTTCTTAATGACAGTTACCAAATAAATGGTTTGACACTTGAAAGGCAAATCTCCCTAATGACATGAGTGCTTGTTTCTGAAAAGTATTTGGAGAGTTTTTCATTTTTTATTTTTAAAGTGAATATAAAACAGTAAAAAGCCATTAAAAATGATACAGTTTTACTATACAGAATAATACGGATTTGAAAATTGTTGTATTTCATAATGTGGTCTATAAATTGGCTTAGATTACCAGATAGAGGCATACAAAATTGGTCAAAATATTGAAAAAAAAAAGAAATTAAGCATTTTTGTCTCAACACTTTTCTCACTTTCCACATGTTGCTGGGACAAAATATCTAACACCCAAAATTAAGGGAGAAAATGTTTATTTAACTCAGTGGAGAGGTTTCAGACCATACTTGGAAGGAACAAAGGTAGAATGGCACAAGATAGAGAGCAACTTTTCATGGTGACAGAAATCAGCAAAATAGCAAGAGCGAAATGGCAGGGGCAGAAGTAGCCACAGCAACAGCAGAGGCAAAGAGCAAGCTTCTCCCACTTTCTTATGCTGCATCAAGACTATCTGCCCCAAAGTGGATGTATGACTCAAACCCATGATGCCAGAAGCACTTATTTCCATAATCCGAGCATTACATCATGAATTAATCACAACCTCTACCTGTGGCCACATTATTGTATGAAGCTTTTGATGGATACTAGACACAAACTGTTCTTCTTAATAGACCAGTAGAAGTCAGCAATGTACTTATCTAAGCTATCCTGCATATATACATATATATTTTCCCTTCTTTCATTTCTCCTTTTCCTCATCCAAGTTGTTCCTTTCCATTGAACAGTTTCTTTTCCTTTCACAGTATCTATTGTACCTTTAAGATTTTATTTACTATTTAGGGTTCTTACACTAATAAGACACTATGATGTTTGCACATGTGGGTCTGATTTATTTTACTTATCAGTATGATCTCTAGTTGCACCTATTTACCTATAAGAGCTATAAGTTTATCTTTTTTGTAGCTCAGTACAACTTTACTGTGTAAAAATGACACATTTTTAAACCATTCCTCAGTTGATGGGTATTTGGATTGTTTTAAAGATTAAGCTATGTCAAATTATACTGCTATAAACATGGGTGCACATAAATTGCTGTGGTACAATGTTTTCTGTTCATTTGGGAAAAAACCCAGGAGAGGAATAGCTGCTTTAAGTGGGACTTCTAATCATAGCTTTTTGAGATTGGAAATCACTCTTTTAAAAATATTTTTAATATGCATTCTATGTAAGAATTGTCAAAGCAATACATCAATGTAACTTCACAGACATAGTCAACACATAAGAACTATTTCAATATATGTGTCTTTTCATTATATAGGTACCAAGACATGTGAAAATTATTAAAGAACTATTCATACAGTAAGTGAAAAGAAACACATCTGCATCTCAAGATATTACAGAAGATATTTAAAGAGATGTTGATTTACATCTTTGACAAGCAAATAATAAATAATAAACATAATTTATTTGGTTATTAAGGTTTCCTATTAATGCTTCATAAGTAAATTCTGTTCACTCATGCTCATATAGAGTTCTAGTCGAAAATATATTGTAAAGATAGGAAATTTCCTTTTCTAATTCAGTTAATGTTTGCATTCTGCAAGATGTTTACTTCACATCTTTTCTATTCTCAAACAATGATCAACAGTTTTTTTAAATTTCCTACTGATGACCTTACCAAGAACTCATTTAAACAGTTGCAATAAAATAGGAATAATACTATTATTTCACTATGATTCCATATCCCTTCATGGGTATGAAATTTAATTTTTCTTTTATTCCAATGAGAAAGAATGTCCTGATGCATATAAGGCTAACATTTTCACTTATACCCTTCTATTTTCTCCTTCTATCTTTTCCATAAATTTGAAATATGTATTATTACAATTTGTTCAATTATGTCAAATACTGCGGAATTTTAAAAAAGCAAACTCAAGACAATTCCAGTATAGAAACAAATGCAATTTTTATTTTAAAGAGAAAAAACAAAAACCAATAAAACAGAGTATGAAAACAAGATAATAGATTAAAATGTTTAATATATTGCACATTGTTCTCTTTAGAGTAGCTGTTTAAATTGCAAGAATAGGCATACAAAATTGATCAAACAATATAAGCACAAATTGTTCTTTTTAATGAATTAAAATCTTGCAACAGTATAACTATCTATCTACCTATCTATCTATAATTTTCTTTCTTCTATCATTCTTTTCTTCTTCCTTTCTCCTTTCACTTATCCCAGGTCCTCTTCCTTTTTTTTGTGGCATCGGGATTCAACTCAGGGCCTTGTGCTTTCCAGGTAAGCACCTACTATACTAAGCTATTACCCCCCCCCCCAAGTTGCTCTTTTTTTTTGAACCATGTAAAAATAATCCTGAGGTCCCTTTCCTCTGTAGCTTCATAATCTTGAAGAGAAAATTTGGGAAAACACGTCTTATAGCAGTTTCTTTTATGGCGTGAGTCCTCACTGACCTTGAAGGGATAGGGTCAAAATATTGGCTATCCTTGTAGCTCTTCTTTTTCTCCAGTTTTTGGCCTGTAAACTTATATGCTTAATCATGCAGAAGAAAAGCTGAGTGATACTATTACTCTACAACATATGTACTTGAGCTTACCATCACCGTGTTTCTGACTATCACATATCTTAGACTTAACTTGGAATTGATATTATCTATACATCATTGATATTCTAATAAATCTTTATAGAATGTGATAAAAGCAGTTACACATTTTTACACAGAAATTTAGAAATATAAGCATATACAAAATCGTAGCCTGTCAATCCTACAATATTTTTCCTCGTCTCTTCCTCTCACTTAATACCATTTTGTTTTCTTGTAAACCAAACATTTACTTGAGAGTATTGCAGTAACCAAAATTACATTAGAAGCAGCACACTTCTAAAAGACCAGAACAGCAGGCATTCCAAGGAGTTTAAGGGGCTACAGAGGAAAAGGATTGAAGATACATAGTGTGCCTAAGCAGAGTCAACTAGAGAGCAAGTGGTCTCTCAGATTTTCACAGAGAACAAACCGGTCAAGCAATGGCTGTGACTAATGTAGATGGTTGACACTGACAACAGTTCTACAAAGCACTGCACATGGTTTCACTGTAAATCCTGAGGGGATTTGACTGACCTTGGGAGATAAAATGTTAAATGTTCTGTTATACAGGTCTTGTTTTAACTTGACCTTAACCACCCAGCAGACAATTTTAACTACAAGAAAAACATAATGGTAGATTAGTATGCTGAGCTGTAAAAAGCTTAAATCAACAGCTTACAACATTGCCATTTTTCAAATAACCCACTGTGATTATAAAGCTTTGTATTATGCATACAACTACATTCTCTTAGTTCAATTAGAAGAAATTTTGTGTACCAATAATGATTATAATTATAATTAAAATAAAAATTATCATGTCCACATCCTGTGCTCTGTATAACTTTTAGGAGGACAAAAATATGCACTGTATCAAATACTGGAAATGTATTACTAATGTGTTTTGAAACTGCCACATTGTTATTTCTTATTAAATACAAGAAAAACTAAAAATAAATGAATAAATATAATCCTAAAAAATTCCATTGAGGATAGCATGTTGAACTTAAAATAGCTTTCCCTTATCCAAGGTTTCATGCTCTATATTTTCAGTTAACTTCTATCAGTTCAGGTCTTATAATCAATGGAAAGTTAAAAAAAATGACTTTCATTTTTCAATTGCCCCTCATCTAAATAATGTAATGAAATTTTGTATTTGCATACTCCATCCCACTGGAGGCATAAATGTCCTTTGGTTTAGTATATCTGGACACTATGTACTAGGCTGCCTTTCAGACAATTCCCTGCCACCATGGTAATCAAATGGACTGCAATATTATTGCAGTGCTTGTATTCAAGTATCCTTGTAATATTTATGGCCCTAACACCCAAGAATAAAAAATTGTCAATTTTATTACCATATATTTTTAATTGCTGTCATTAATTGCCAGTTATTGTTAATATTTATGGCAATTAATTCTTAAATTTAACCTTATTGTAAGTATGTATATATAGGAAAGAAAATAGCACATAAAGAGCTTAGTGCTTTACATGGTTTTATAGAATCCACCATGGATTTTGGAATGGGACCTCCAGAAATAATGGAAGAACTACTGGAGTTGTCATATCTCCGTAAACTCTTCTAGCTGTTTAAGTTATTTAGGTTTCTTCCTTAAATTAAAACTTGTTATTTTCTTTAATGTGAAATGGATCTGTCATTTTAATTAAATGAATAAATACATTTATTTTTATCACTTTAATTTCTGTATGACAAATACTAGATAAAAGTTGTAAATAAAGGTGTTATACTAAAAAGCTTTAAGTGTACTTAATGGTTAAAGAGTAGGTGGTTTTGAGGTCAAAATATTTAGGAATCACTTTCCTAGAGTATAGAAGAAAATGAGATGCAAAGAATTGGATATCTGGATTAGTTCCCTGCAAGTTTAGAGTGTTCACACAGTTACATTTGGGTACAGTACACTTGCTTGAGCCCTAAATATAGCCAGTTTGTTAGAGCCACACTTCAACCTTGATAATGAATTGCATATCTTGCAACAAAAACTAATCATTTGATAGAGTCAATGTCATTTTTAAGTGCCTACTTTATCTGAGGCACTGAGCTAAGTAAGGGTGGTGAAAGAATACAGTATTTCTCTTGAAGAGTTGTAGATCCAAAGGTTTTCAGTGCAGTTGTCTATTTTATGCATTCATCATTTTCTGCAACTGCATTTTACAAACAACTAATATATCTTTGAAGTGGCATGAATATATTTTAAATTTTGTAATTCAAAACAAACTTCTGAGGGGCCAGGGAGATAACTCAGGGGTACAAGTGCTTGCCTGGCAAGTGCAAGGTCCTGAGTTTGATCCACAATTCTGAAAACAAACAAACAAACAAACACCCTATGACTTAATGTCTTCAGATTTAGAGTATATAATATCTAGAGTATACGTTCATTAATACTTCAATATTTCATTTTTTGCCATAAAAAATATTCTAATTCTCAATCTTTTGTAAAAGGGAGGAGTTTTGCATACATCTTTACTCTTTAAATAGAGACTTATGGCCCACACCGACTGGCCTGGGCTTGTGTCCAGTTAGGAACTGTCCCCTGGTGTGCATTCCTGCGCCAGCAGCCACTGGAGCTGGACCCTCACCCATGCACACTGTCTGATCTGGGCCTGTGTGCAGGGCCTCTCCTCCAGTGTGCACACCCCATGCTGACAGACACTGGAGCCTGATCCTGCCCACCCACACTGACCTACCCAGGCCTGTGCTCAGATAGGAAATGTCCGTAGTCATGCGCTCTCACACTACCAGCCACTGGAACTCCGACCCTGCCCGCCCATGCTGACCATCCTGGGCTGCACCTAGTTGAAGCAGGAAGAAGCTCTGCACAGCAGCTAGACCCAGCCAGGCACATCTGGAAAGGATCAAGGCTGGTGGATCCAGACCCAAATTTCGATAGATGCTAACACCATAACTTTAGCAAAGTGCAGAAATGATACAAAATGACAAAGTAGCAAGGTGCAATCTCAGGTCCCGGGTCCACCCAGAACAAATACAGGAGACAGTACAATTGTAGAAAACAAGAATCAGGCAGCTGAAATCTCTGAATTGGTAGCATCTGAGGTGGACAAATAAGTGCAAAAGCATATAGAGGAACTCAAATCAAAGATAACATCTGAAGTAATAAAAGAAATGCATGAATTAATAGAATCTGAAGTAGTGAAAGAACTGCAAAATGTATAGAGAAAGTCAGACACCAGAACTAATCTCTGAATTAAAAATAGACATCTCTAATTTAATAACTTCTAAAGTAGGTGAACAACTACAGAAAGGTAGAGAGGAGATCAGAGAAGAAATAATCCCTGAAGTAGAGAAAGAAATGATAACTGTAATGAAAAACTTAAATGCTACTAAAGAAGATAGTGATAAAAAATTAGAGGAGAATAGAAAAATGATGGATTCCCTGATAGAGCAATATAGGAAAGAAATACATTGCATGAAACAGTTTCAAAGAGATATACAAGAAAATCACATCTCAATCACAAGCTGGCAAAATTGTATGAACAAAAGTGAGGATAGAATTTCAAATCTTGAAGACACAGTTGCAGCTAGTGACAAGGTAAGAAAGGATCTCTTAAAAATCACTAGAATGCAGGAAAAAATTCAACATCTGCATGGTGATGCAAAAATGAACAACGTGAGATGAATAGGAATCGATGAGAAAGGAGGAATCAGTAGAAAGGATATAAAAAGAATATGGGCAGAAGTAATAGCAGAAAACTTCCCAAATATGAGAAAACAATTTGACATTCAGGTATTTGAAGCACATAGAAATTCTTTAGTTGGTCTTTGTCATGGCAGTATTTCACTTCTGCATTGAACTTGAGAGTTTTGCAGGGTATATCAGTATGGGCTGGAATTTGTTCTCTTGCAAGGCTTGAAATACTTTGCTCAATGCTCTTTTTGGCTTGATGGTTTATAAAGAAAAATCTGCTGTTATTCTAATGAGTTTTTCTTTAAATGTGATCTGTTTCTTTTGTCTAGCAGCTTTTAATGTACTGTTCTTGTGCCAAATTTCTAGCATCTTTATTATACATCTGGGTGTAGTTTTAATGGGATTCATGTTTATTATGGTTTGTGTATAGGTGTCCCCCCCAAAGCCTCATGCAGTCACGATGTGGCTTCTGGAATTTGTAATTGATTTTCGTGGAAATGGGTACTGCACCACCCCTGGGGCAGGTGATTTGCATTTCAATGTAAGAAAGGAAGAGAAGTTAGCTGATTGAACTGCTGTTTCCTGGCTTTTCCTCTTGCACATAGCTGCCTCCATGAAAGAGTGTTCTATGTCTTGAGCCACCCTGCCTTGGAGCCAGCTGAATATGGACTGAAACCTTCAGTAACTGTGAGCTACATAAACCTTTCTTTTCCTTATTTTGAGCGATGGATATTTGTCCCAACAATGAGAGAACCCTAACCCTAAGTAAGACAGAATTTGTTGCTGTAGGAATGGGGTCATTGCTGTGGTTATTCTGACCATGTGGATTACAAGTGTTTCAAAATGGCTTATGGGAAGAGACAGGAAAATATCAGAGACATTGCCTACTTGCAAAGGGCTGGAATAGTTTCAGCTCTTCTGTAGGGGAGATTCTGGTCAGAGTTCACGAGACCAGAAAGCTAATAGAAACCCGGCCTGTAAAGACCAGGTTGTCTCAGGTTTCTGCTGAGAAGGACTACATTGGTTGTTGGACTCCAGATCATTTGTTTATTATTATTTATAGCTGAATAATACTCCACTGTATAAAAGTACCACATCTTTTTCATTCATTCCTCAGGTGACAGGTATTTTGATTGTTTCATAGATTTACTTATTAAAAATTGATACACAGTCAAATGTTCTGCAATTTCAGTGGGCCACCAGTGAAGCTTGTAATGTTGGAGGCTATTGAATCTAAACCTAAAGCTCATCTCACCAATCTAGCTCTTCATTTCATGCATTGTAATTAAGCATTTTTTTTTTCTTGCTAGGTGGTCAAGGGCAAGTCGAAGCAAGACCTGTATAACTAAACATTCTTTTTTTTTATATCTTCCAGGGTCAAATCCCCTCAGGATTAAGTTTGGGACCATAGACAGTACTTTGTAGAACTGCTGTTAGTGTCACCCTTCGGGACAAGTCACGGCCATTGCTTGGCCATTTTGCTTTCTATGAAAGCCTGAGAATGTTTTTCTCTGTGTGACTCTCCTTAGATGCACTATAGTTCATTCATCCCTTTCCTCTGAGGTCCCATAATCTCCTTGACCAGAAAATTTGGGGTACATCTGAGTTCTAGGATATTACAGCACAGGTTCTCTTATACCCTGGGTCCTTATTGACTTTGAAGGGCTAGGGCCAAAATATTGGCTTTCTTGATAGCCCTTCTTTTTCTCCAATTTTTAGTCTGTTAACTTACATTCTTAACCCTCCAGCAGAAAAGCTTTGTGATACTATTACTCTATAACATAGGTACAGAGCTTATCATCACTGGCTTTCTGAGTATCAAATATCTTTGACTTTGGAAATGATATTTTCTGACCATCATTGGTATTCTAATAACTTTCTATACAATGTGATATAAGCAGTTACACAATTTTACACAAATATGTGGAAATTCAAGGAAATACAAAATTGTAGCCTGGTAAGACTATGGTATTTGCCTGTGTATGTATCTGCTTCCTCTTAGTCCAAAGACAAGCATATTCTTTTCCTTTTTTTTCCTAGGCAACATCAATAGGGAGGTGGGTCATGCCCACACACTGTACTCTGTAGAAAGATTGTGAGGACAATATGCAATATGTCAACTTTCAAAAAAAAAGAAAGGGGAAAAGAAAAGAAAAGTAATGTTGATTTAAAAGTGTTAATGTTTAATTGTTTGATCAATGTTATATAGCTATATGTATTAATCTAAACTGATCTGATGATAAAAATATGTAATATAACCACTGTTAAATTTAAACAATAAAATATTTAATATAACCACTGTTAAATTTAAACAATAAAAATATTAAATTAAAAAAAATGAAAGCTCATTCAATTCATCTATACTACTTCTGGGGATTTTCTCAAATGCACTGAAAACATCATATTATAGTGATATATGCACACTCATGTTTGTAGCAGCACAATTTGTGACAGCCAAGCTATTTTAATGAATAGAATTCCACAAATTAATATTGCCTAAAGATATAGTCATTTATATGTCAGAATTTACTAAAAATTATTCTTTGAGATGTTATTTGTATTTTATTTAACTATTGTTATTTGAAAATTGATATATTCACAGAGGAACTTGACCTGAAATGCTTACACACACACACACACACACACACACACACACACACACACACACAGAATTTCAGAATTGCATATGCTACACTGGGAATGGTGGCACACTCCTGTAATCCCAGCACTCAGGAGGCTGAGGCAGGAGGATTGGTGCGAGTTTGAGACCAGCCTGGGCTACAAAAGTGAGCTCAAGGCCAGCCTAAACTGCATAGCGAGACCCTGTCTCAAAAAGACAAAAAAAAAGAAAAAGAATTGCATATGCTACATATAGTAATCCTTTTTAATTGTGAGTACAGAAACAGAATTTTGACTACAAACTATTGAAAGTAATTCTAAAAGTTGGGCAGCAAGATCCTTGAGTTCCTGCTAAGATCTTTCATTAAAACGTTAGAATTTTGGAAACATCACTTGTCATTTGTCTTTTGAGAAGAGACTTATGTGTTTATTTATTTATTTGAGACATAGTATTACTCTTTAATTGAGCCTGAACTTGAACTCACTTTGTAGTCCCAGTTGGCTTCAAACTGACAGCAAACCTCTTGTCTCAGTCTCTAGAGTGCTGGAGTTACAGGCTGGGCCATTTTGTATTGCTTCCTTTATTTGCTAAATATGGGAGTGAAGGGTAGGAAAGTGACTTCATTATCAAGAAGTTCTTTTATTGTTATTACTCTTAAATATTTCAAAATACCCTTTCTTTAGAATTATTTCACAATTAGAAGCTCATCTAGTATTATCTCAAAAGAAATTTCAGGGAAGATTTAGTTGTCTGCAAAAAATTGACATTAAGTTATGGAAAAAGAAAGGATATATCAAGATATGTCACAGATCATCTTAACAAGTACTGATTCAGTCAAATACAAACTACCATCATGTAAACATAGCTAATGCTACAAGTGCAACCTTTTTATTTTTTATATTCACTTTGGAAGCTCATTAGAATTCACCATTCAATTTTGTGTTGTTTTTATTTAAATAATGCTGTTATTGAGTAATTGGATTCTTGATATTTCATGATTTCTTTTGATTCTTGGTATTTTAAAAAGTAGGAGCCTGAAAGAATGATTACCATGTTCGAAAAATAATTGTTACTTTTATCAAATACTAATTTTCCATTCTAAGAAATACCTGACTTTGTGAATCTTGGCTTGGAGTTAAATGGAATGAACATAGAGTATATTGATTTTTTTCTCATTAATAACTAAGCAACAATCTTTCACAGTTCCCGTGTTGAAATTTATTACAGACATAGAAGAAAATAATCTACCATGTATTTCTTGTTTTATAACTAGTATCTTACATGGCTAATAATATGTCACTAAAACATTTTAACCAGTTTGGATTTAGAAGCTCTATGATAAAAAATGAAGCCAACTTGATTAATAAAAGTTACAAATAATTTCATATTCAGATTTAAGATTATCTAGCAATTATTCAGAAACATGCACAAAATATATATTTAAAGAATGATTATAATCAATCACCAGGTGTCTATTTGACTGTAAAGATGAGACACATTCTAACATTTAACCGTCTGTCAGTCAACATTATTTATTGAATACCTGCTGTGTATGGCATAGTTAACCTTAAAACAAATCAATCATTCAAAAGTCAAGATTTTAATATTGAGTACAAGCACGTGAAAACAATTACTTCAATTTCTGAGCAAATACTTAATGTAAAGTTTCTTCATCTGTTTACATTTCTTTTGTAAAAGAAATGGAATATATTACTTAACTATACTATGTAGCTAGTAAATCAGGGATTTTATTAGAAAGTTCACATATATAGATTGCAAATAACATGTGAACATCTATTTTGTAGCTAGGCTTATTCTGCTAACTTGATATAAATATTCAGTAAAGGAATTTTGTAATATAGCTGAACATGTTAATAGTTAAAGATTAGCATTGATCTAAAACTACACAGCTACACAAGAAATAAAATTGTTATATATTGAAAACATGCATTAATAGAAATAAATACATCTTCAAAAATAGCAATAAATTAACTTCACTTCTTTGTAAGAAATCATATTATTACCAGTGTTCTCAATGAGAAACTTAAAGAAATTATTTCTTGTTCATTTTATCAAAATACAGACAATATTTTTTCTACAGGTTTCTGGTAGTTTTCATTAATATCTTTTGTACATATTAGATACATAGTACAGTTTTGAGTTCTACCTATGCATTTCACTATCATCTCCATTTAAAATACAAAAACCAATATTAGCAAATTCTGTAACATGTGTTGTTCAAATATAAGATGTTCCATGGCCAAACATGATGAATTATGGAAATAGAAAGAGGTAAACTTAATTATCTTAGTTTTTAGATATAGGATCAAAGTAAGAAAGAAAAAAAGCTAAAGATTGAGAGGGGCATAGAAGTAAAAAAAAGATAAGGAAGGAAAATGATGCACTTTTCATATTATAAAATTTACCTTCATATTTTAAATTTACTAACCTTTAAAATGCAAAAAGTTACTGAAATTTATCATTATTTATCAAACTTAACTATATTCAACAAGCAAAATAATATCTACATATATAAAATAAGAGTTTGGTAAAGAGCAAAATTATAGCATATAGGTTATATTCTCTGTAGAAATAAATTTCAGTGGTAAAATTAAGCATTCAACCAATGTTCAAAGACCTTAATAGAACTGCTGTAGGAAATAAAAATACTTCCGTTGTAAAACAGATGATTAGGCAAAAAATAACCATAGTAAGTATAATAATTTATGAATGGACAGAGAAAATAAAAAGATTTGAATTGAGATATAAAAATTGAGAACATGTACAACAGAAGTAAAACAATCTTTTTCTTTCTTTTATGAATTCTCTGTTTCTAACTTAGAATTTGGCAAATGCAATGAAGTGTTACATCATTATTTTTTTAAAAATCACTGTATAAGTATAGAGTATTTTGACAACCATAAACAAAAAATGAGTAGTAGAATTAAATTAAAAGTTAAGGAGCCGGGCGTGGTGGTGCACGCCTGTAATCCCAGCACTCGGGAGGCTGAGACAGGTGGATCAGTGCAAGTTCGAGGCCAACCTGGGCTACAAAAGTGAGCTCAAGATCAGCATGAACTTCATAACGAGACCCTATCTCAAAAAAAAAAAAAAAAAAAAAAAAGTTAAGGAAATGAAATATACTACTAGCAAAAACTCAATAAAAAATTATTAGTAAGCCGGGCGTGGTGGCTCACGCCTGTAATCCCAGCACTCGGGAGGCTGAGGCAGGTGGATTGGTGCGAGTTCGAGACCAGCCTGGGCTACAAAAGTGAGCTCAGGACCAGCCTCAACTGCATAGCGAGACCCTGTCTCAAAAAGGCAAAAAAAAAAAATTATTAGTAAAAGAGAAAAATATGTTATATAGGATATCTAGAATTTTAGCAAGGTAGCAAAGCAATGTCATAATTACTAATTATCTGAACAATACATGGGTTACATTTTCTGATGAAAAGGTACAAAATCACACAATAGATTATAAAGCAATAATCAACTATATACTATTTACAACAAACTCATTAGTTGAGACACAAAAAACAATGCAAAGAATTAACAAAGGAAAATGCTGGTTTTTGAAAGATTAAACAAAATTATAAACCCCAAGCTAACCTCAACAAAAAGATGAAAGAAAAAAAAACCCAAATTCAAGCAATAAGGAATGAAAAGTGTGAAAATACCATAGACTTTGTGAAAACTCAGAAGATGATCAATAGCTACTTTGAGAATCTTCACTCTCACAGAATTGAAGACACAGAAGAAATGCCGAGATTCCTAGAAATGTATAAATTACCAAAATTGAATCAAGAAGATATAACAACTCTCAACAACACAATACAAGGCAACGAAATACAAAATGTTATGAAAAATTACCGACAAAGAAAAGTCCAGGTCCTGATGGATTCACAGCTGAATTTTCCAAGAAATTTACCGAAGATATAATCCTAATATTCCTCAAATACTTCAGTGAAATTGAAAAGGAAGCAAGCCTCTCAAAATCGTTCCTGGAGGCAAGTATTATACTGATACTAAACCAGAGAAAGATAGAACAAAAAAGATAACTACAGGCCAATCTGCCTAATGAACATAGATGCAAACATCCTCATTTCAACTGACGCAGAAAAGGCATTTGACAAAGTCCAAGCCTCATTTATGCTCAAATACAGAAAATTAGAATAGATGTCCTCTACCACAATCTGAGAAAACTGAAGTCTTTATTTGCAGATCTGGTACAAGACAAGGGTGTCCTCTATCATCACTCCTATTCAGTATACTAGAAATCAGATAGAGCCATTAGACAAGAGAGAGAAGTAAAAGGAATATGAATAGGTAAAGAAGTTAAATTTGCAGTTATTATTTGTAGATGATATGATACTCTAACTGGAAGACCCAAAACATTGCACCAAGAAGTTACTAGAATTAATACACAAATTCAGTAGCATAGCAGGATACAAAATCACACCCAACATTCAATAGTATTCCTCTACACAGATAACAAATACACTGAGAGGGAAATTAGAGAAATACTATCTTTTATGATAGCAAAAAGGAAAATGAAATACTTAGGAATTAATCTAACTAATGAAATATAAGATCTATTCAATGAAAATTACATAATGTGAAAAAAGAGATCATATAGGATTTAAGAAAATGGAAAAAAATATGCCCTGAATAGGTAGAAACACCACTGTGATAATAGCCATGCTTCCAAGATAGTTAGGCAGATTTAATGCAATCCCTATCAAAATACTATCTGCATACCTCACAGACCTAGAGAAATCATTTCTAAAATTTATTTGGAACCAGAAAAGACCTAGAATAGAAAAGACAATTCTAGGCAATAAAGACAAGGCAGGAGGCATTACAATCCCTGACTTGAATTACACTACAAAGCTACTGAGACAAAATCAGCATGGTATTGGCAAAAAATAGACATGAGCATCAATCAATAGAATATATTAAGAGACACAGAAACAACTACAAGCACATTCATACATATTATCTCTGACAAAGGGACTAAACATGAAAGATAGCCTCAAAATCAAATGATTCTGGAAAAACTGGCTCTCTACATGCTGAAAACTAAAACTTGACCCTGGTCTAACACCATGAACTAAACTAAAGTCAAAATGGATTAAAGATCTAAACATTAAAACAAAAAATCCTAAATCTTCTGGAAGAGAAAGTAGGAGGAAATGTAGAAGGCATAGGTATAGTCAAACAGTCCATGATCAAAAAATCAAATTGCACGGGAAATGCTTGAAAGAAGTAATCACTGGGACCTCCTTTTACTGAGGTTTTGTAAGTCAAAAGAAATTACCAGGCTGGTCAAATAGCTCAGTGGATTAAAGCACCCGCCAGCAAGTTCAGAGCCCGTGGGTTTGATTGTTGGGCCTGCCATACCAGCCACATCCCCAGGGCGTGCTGAGATGACAATTGAAACTGGATGTGGTGGCTCACACCTGTAATGCCAGCTCTTCAAAGGCTGTAAATAGTTGAATTACTATGAATGAATCTACTAGTGATACACAGAATACCCTGAGGCCCTCCACACCACCAAAAAAAAAAAAAAAAAAAAAAAAAAAAAAAAAAAAAAAGAAGGAAAGAGATAAATTACCAACAGAGTGAAAAGACAACCTACAACTTTCGAAAAATCTTCATAAGCACTCAAAGGTCATATCTAGAATTTATAAAGAAGTAAAAAAAAAAAAAAACATTATGGCCCTTAAATTCAAAGAGCCAATTCAGAAATGAGCATCTGAGATGAACACAGCATCTGAGATGAACACACACTTCTGAGAAGAGAAGAAACACTAGAAGCTAAATAAATACATGAATGAATGTTCCACATCAGTAGCCATCTGTGAAATGCAAATTAAAATAATGCTGAGATACCATCTCACTCCAGAAAGACTGGCTACTGTAAAGAAATTAACTAGCAACAAATGTTGGAGAGACTGTGGGGAGAAAGGAAACCTTCTCCACTGGTGGAAATGCAGACTGGTGCAAACATAATGGAAATCAGTGTGGAGATTCCTCAAGAAACTAGGACTAGAATTCCCTTTCAGTCTAGCTATACCTCTACTGAGAATTTTCCCCAAAGTACTGAAAGCATCATGTCATACATGTATTTATACATCTATGTTTATAGCAGCACAATTTGTGATAGCCAAAACTTGGAGACCATTAAATGCTCATCACCTGAGTAATGGATGAAAAATATTTGGTTTTTCTGTACAATGGAGTATAACTCAGCTATAAAGAATGGTAAACTTGAAGCCTTCATATATAAGTGGATGCATCTTGAAAATGTACTCATAAGCAAAATAAACAAGATCCACATGTGTAAATATTGTATAGTTTTCCTGGTGTAAGAACTCACAAGAAGAAATAAAAATTGAAAAGTATAGCATAATTAAATGGAAAGTTAGAATTTAAGGAATAATCAACTATAAGAGAGCAAACAGAAAAGTTAGGAAACCTCACAAGGGAAAAACCATACTTTTATATGCACAAGATGGTTAAACAATTGTCCCAAGTATTTCCATCAGGTTTTTGAAACTAGCAGTTAATGGGCAGAATTCTTAGCCTGTCTAACTCTATATGCTGATATCTGTGAAATAAGCAAGTACACAGAGGATAGCAATTTGTGATAATAAATACCTATCATTCTGGTCTATTAGATGTGTGCTGCTTCTAATGTCATATCAATTTTTGCTATACTTTCTCTCAAGTAAATTTTTAAAAATAATAACTAAAACAAGAGACAGGAAAAACATGTCATAGGATTGTCCTGATACAATGTTGTATATTGTTAGATTTCTAAATTTTTTGTGTAGAAATGTGTAACTTTTTGCATTCCATAGGGACTTAAAGTTTAGAATATCAGTGATTTCTGGAAAATTCTTGTTCCATGCTATATCTAAGGCATTTAATATTCAGACAGAGAGTGATGTTAAGCTCAAGAGCATGTTATACAGTAATAATATGATTAAGCTTCTCTTTTCGATGGTTAACAACTTAATTGCAGACCAAAAGTTAGAGAAAAAGAAGGACTATAAGGATAGCCAATATTTTGACCCTAACCCTTCAAGGTCAGTGAGGACTCAGGCCATAGCAAAACTTATACTGTAACATCTTGTATCTCAGTTCTGTTCCCAATTTTATTTTCAAGGAGTTTATAGGGCCACAGAGGAAATTCATCAATGATACATAGTGTGCCTAAGGGAAGTCACCTACAATGAAAACATTCTCTCAGGCCCAGCGAGCAAATTGGTCAAACAATGGACATGATTCATCAAGGTGGCTGACACTGTCAAAAGATCTACAAGGAACTCTACATGTTTTCAGGGTGAATCCTGACAGAATTTGACTGACTTTGTCAGATATTAAAGTTACATTTTTGTTATATAAATCTAGCTTTATTTTGATCCTAACCAACCAGCAGAAAAATATCACCATGATGTAGAAAAAGTGAAGCCATACTAATATGTTGAGTTTTAAAAGTTCAAGGCAACAATTTCTGACATTGCCATTTCTGCTGATAATCCTCTTCTATTATGGAATATTCGACTATATTGGGTTATATTGCTAAGTTCATGCCCCTGCAATATTTGAATGACAATGGCACACACATCTCTGACAAAACAAAACAAAAAACAGGGTTAATATGGGTAGACATACAAGTACTTTATCTTAGGTCAGTGAGAATAAAGATTTGTACTAATAGTGTTTAGAGAAGATAAAATGTCTGCATCCTGTGCTCTGAATACTACAAAGACAACAAGATGCAATATGTTAATTATTGTAACTGCCCTAGTAACCTATTTTGAAACTCTCTGATCACTATTTCTTTTTCAGTAAAATTAATAATAAATAAATAAATTTTGAAAAACTATACAAAAGTTAGAAATACTTCAGCTGATTAGTATAAGTATGCATTTTAAAGGATAAGGCAAAAATGACATGCAATATTCAAAATCACAAAATTGGAAGAAGAAAGATCATACCAGAAATAAATGAAATACATGGAGACTGGGATGTAGTGAAATGAAATCTTAGTTTCTTGAACAAAAGAACAAAATTGGCAAGATTTAAATATTTAAGAGAAAGAGAAAAGTTAACCAGATTTGAAAATGTAAATATTACAACAGTCTATAGAAATACTAAGGATTACAAGAAACTTTGTGAACAATACACCAGCATATCTTAAAACATACAGGCAATAGATTTCGGAATTGACATAGACCTCAATACTACATCATAAATAAATATTAAATCTAAATAGAATAATAAATAACCAGACTAAATAAGTAATTATCAGTATTTTATCAAGGAAAAGCACAAGATTGATGATTTCACTGCTGAGTTCTTCTGAAACTTTATTTATTTATTTATTTATTTATTTATTTACTTATTTATCGTATTATGGCCAGCTCAGCTTGCCCTGAGAGTGGAGCTGGCACAGCATGTGGTACCAGGGATCAAATGTGGTCCCTGCTATTGACTAAGCTTTCCTTTGCAGGCCCTTTAGACCACTAAATCATGTTGCCGATCCCTCTTCTGAAACTCTAAAGAACTAACACCAGTTCTTCTCAAACTATTTTTAAAAATGAAGGAGAAGTAAGTCTTTTAAACTGATTCCATAAAGCCGTCTTTATGCTGATATCAAAATCAGATAAGGGCACTGCAGAAAAAAAGAATTGCATGGTACATGGAGAGAACTCCTTGGTAGACATAAATGCAGAAACTTTCAATAGAAGTCATAGACCACATCTGACAACACACTAAAATATTATTCACTGTGATTCGGCAGATTAATCCCAGGAGTTCAATATGGTTCTACATATGAAAATAAGTAACTATGATATGCCACATTAACATGTGCGTACTTATACTTGTTTTCAATGCACTGCTAAAAGCAACAAAAAGGGATTGATGTCTAAATTATATAGGAAGGCACAAAACTTTAAGTAAATAAATCAATGATTGTACTAAAATATAGGTAGTATATCTCAGTAGACATTTCTCAAGACAAGATATATAAATAGTCAATAGGTACACGGATGAATGCTTAACATCACTAGACATCAAGAAAATGGATTTGCTATTGATGTTTTCTGCTTTGTCTGCTTCCATTCACTTCGTTGTTTAATCCATAACACATTCAGCTGTGTTATGCCCTTAAGTTCTTGTTTTCTTCTTTAAAGTTCTTATATTAGGGAGACAATACGATATTTACACATATAGGTCTGGTTTATTTCACTAATGAGTATATGTTCAATATACATCCATTTATATATGAAGTCTTCAAACTTATCATTCTTTATGGATGAGTAGTATTCCATTGTATAAAAATACCACATTTTTTTAA